>PVKM010019622.1:0-24080 GCA_004027735.1 Carollia perspicillata
GGTCTCACACTTGTGGATGTGGCATTTCATTAAGTGGCTAGAACTTCCAGGTAAAATTCACCTCTAAATTATCCTTGGCTCACCCACAGTGTTTTCTTTGGTGATGCATAGATCGTCGGAGTCTCCTGAAATCCATTTTGACACGCTGCGCATGATGGCCTTCAACAGCAAAGATCATAAATGGATAAGGTAGCCAGAGGCAAAATGCAGCTCATCAAGATGCCAATTAGGCCCTGGTCCTTGAAATTTATTGGGGAGTTTTGCAGATTACACAACCTGTGATTCTACATGTCTTATCAGTGTTTACAGTTGTAAAGCATGTGTTTGTCACTCATGTTTTTCAAAGTAACTTTTCAACAAAATGAATAATGAAGTGAGATATCTCACATTGACTCTCTAGTTCAACTTGCTCCCTGGAAGTGAAAAAATGTACATGGAACTTTTAGCAATCCCATTCCACACAATGTGAGCATATTAGCCTACCTTGCACGTTTATAACCATTTTGTTTCATGGATCGAACACTGCCAAGCCAGAACCACGTTGGTGCTTTTAGATACTGTAAAATCACGATAGCACATGATGTGAATGTTTCTGTTAACTTCAAGGTGACCAGTCACAGATTCTCTTGGAAAAGCAGCAAGGCTAGTTCTTTCATTAAATTTCTTTGGTGAAACAAAAATAGTGTAATTGAGTTACCTGAAGACTATTTTAAGATTACTTTAATATGCTTCTCCTCAAAATTTTTGTTTTGAAGGGCTTACTGGTGCCAGATATGGTACTGGGTCTGGAGATAAAACAGAGGAGAAGATGTAATCTCTCCCTCAAGGAAACCACAGTTGTGTCTACAAATGGTGTCAGCACAGTGTTGTAATCGCAATAATGGACTTGGATATAGTGTGCATTGATGGAGGGCATAGAAAAGGAACTGATTCATTTATTCTGGAGAACAACCACACAAGGTTTCATGGAGGAGGGGGGCGAGCTGGGTGTTCCATGATAAAAAAGGAGATGTAAGAAACAAAAAAGTAAGGGGAATAAGGGATACGAGGAGCACTCAAGTCAGAGAAAAGAGAGACACAATGCACTGAGGAGAGCAGTAGGATAGTGAACTGTTGGAATAAATTCAAACATGTCACAGTTGTGGAGGAGTGAAGTTGGAGACTATAAATGGCAAGAATTAAAGCTATATGCATGTAATTTCTTGCCTGTTGTGTAAGTCATTCCTTTGAATATCAAAGTTTTTAGAGTTACACACACAACCTGTTAAAAAATTCTCAGTGTAGGTATGATAATTATTTATATAGTTATATATTAACTCCATTAGGTCAGTTTTTAAAGTGTCTGTTTCATTTACTGATATCTCTCATGGCCATAACAGTACGCAGCGCAGGGAGGACTCCATATTCAGCTGTTGCGGAGTGATGTACATTACCTGACACAGACGAAAGTAGCAATTTCAAGGAGGGATTTGCTAGAGATGAAATAAAATGAAGTTTTAAGGGGCTTACTAATTGAGATGGCAAGAAGTCATAATTCACATGAATATGAAAAGGTAGCTGCTTTGATGGGCAAATAAATAACAGATAAGCCTCGGTTGCCAGGTCAGAGAAAGGGGACATAGCAATGTCTGTGGCACCATGATGATTCGTGGGTGGGCACAGCTGGCAGCAATGCTCAGGGGGCTCTGAAGAAGAATTCAGGCTGACCTGGGTCAAACATAGTTCAACTAAGATAAACAAAATGACCTCTTCCGTGTGTTACTGGGTGTCTAGTGACTCAAGATCTTATTTATTCTATTGACTATAGGTATGTTCATCTACATCTTATGAAAACTTTCATTAATATGGAAATGTACTAAAAGTAATACACACATACATGTACTCACAATTAATGCATAATTTTATGTTTTATCCTATTTGCTTCAGACTGTTGTTAAGGGAATAAAATATTATAGTTTAACTTCTCTTTGAATGCCTCTCCAGCCTCAAAATTGAGACACTGAGTTTTCTGCTAATAAGAGCAATTTGGAGTTTAAGAATTAAGTGGAAAAAATGAATTAGTATAACTGAATTTCATGTCAAATTTCAGGGTATGCTGCAAATACGACCCAAAGAGGTATTATTGATTTCTTTTACTGTAGATTTGTTCGTCTTTTTCACTATGTAATAATGCTTTAAGTGTCTCACCAGGTAATTGCTTGCTCTGCTTGGTGGAGAGCCATACATTGTCTCGCACGTCATTATGAGTAAGGAGTTTCTGAAGTCTTAGTGAATGGATTCATGTCGTGTTAACACTCGACAAAGGAATACCCAGACTGAACCATCACAGAAGAAATAAAAGGATTAGAACATCCTCGCTGCTGTTCTTTTCTTTTTTGTTTTTTTTTTACTTAAGGAAACAGAATGCCAGGTGCGGATACTTCGAAAGCAAAGTTTGCTGTGGGCAAATTATTTTTCTTTCCATGTTATATTTTCTTTTGGGTCATAAGACAAGGTTGACACAGGTCAAGTTCTTAGGCAACAGCATGAAGATGGAGGTTTATGCAGCGGGTGTGTTGAGTAATGCCCTGGGAACCCTCATGTCAGGGAGTGAGGGAGGTAGCTGTGAACAGGAGGATTGAATTGTGATGCAGATGCAAAAGAGGCCTTAGCTGATCCCACTGGTCTCCTGGGAGCAGGGACCGTCCTTCACACAGTCCTTATTTGAGGAAGGACACAGAAAGGGCTGCTGTTCCAGGGGGGGATAATAGTGTTAAATTAGGCACTTCTTTGTGGTCTAGGGCAATATCTGAGGAGGTATGTACCATTAGCAGGCAACACTACCAGCATCCGTAGAATGAGGGCTTTAGTACTGGAAAGGGAATGTGGGCAACTCACCACGTCTGTGCCCAGCCTGTGCAAGCAGCATACGTGAGATAGAACAGGGCAGGTGTGATAGCACATGTATTGTTGATCATCAGCCATTCCATCGCATCGGGGCAACTATCCAAATTAACACAATTTAATTGCTTTGTATAGAAATACTTTAGTTTTTGTAGTAAAATTTTACAAACCACATGAATATTTTTCTCATCTTTTACTTTAATCAATTAAACTATTCAAGTATCTATTTAAGAACCATTTCAAAAGGGATGTGCAAAGGTAAGAAAAGGCATATTCACTTCCTTGAAAGAAACACTGATAGAATTTGACAGGTTAATTACACAGACAGTAAATACACTTAGGGAACAACTACATAACCATGCAATGCACAAGAAAATACATAATAATGTTGTAGGTATAGAAATGCTAATGGAATTTAGGTTGGACAAGTTCCTAGAATGGACTAATGTTAGTATAGATAGAAGGAAATATCATTAATAAAAGTACAAGTTTATGTTTTCTTTTATATTTCTCCAAAGACACAGGCAAAGGTAGTTATTGCCATATTATATACTAACTTTCTTTTATAAGCACCCAGGTTATCAAAAGTATAAAAAGAATTGAACAAGTAGATAAATAATATTTTTGAAAAAAATTTTAGTCTATAAACTTTCATTTAAAGGGCTTTCTAATATTATGACTTTGGTAACAATCTAGATCAAGTAATTTCCCCGTGTAGTTCTCTCTTTACCTATAATGCAAAAGACGTAAAACACAGCTGTCATTCCGGTGTTTCCGAGAGGAGAGTGTGGTCCTGTTGCAGCAGAGGGCAGCATTCTGGTGGAGACACGCGGGCCATGTTATTATCGCGTCTCGCAGATGTTCAGATGTTGTTCTTCATCTGATAGCCTGTGATTCTAATCATTCTGTAAGTTTCAAAGGAGAACAAATCAATCGAAAAGTGCTAAATGTATAGTTCTTTAGAATTTTTAAAGTATGACTATTGGGGCTGATTTACTTATTGATTAATTAATTGCAATTACATGACTTATGATTGAAGTATCTGAATACAAGTATTTATATAGTATAAGCAGGACACAGGCAAGAATAAATTTTGTTCTTAAAGTTCCTTTTAAAAGTTTGGAGTTTACAGAAAAATCTACCCACTAAGTACAATTTTCCATAAAATAAAATTACAAATGAGAGGTGGTTTTAGTCTAGTCCATACATGTCTAACTAACAGAACAAAGTTGGGTTTTCCTTAGACCTAACCTTATGCCCACTTTGAGTAGCTGTGGCCCCCAAAGGTGATGCAGAAATCTGGTGACAGGAGAGGTGCTGAGGGGAAGAGAGAGAATGGAACAGAGCCTTGGATACCTAGGGTCTCACTGGGGATAAAAAGGTCACTGGAGTGGGTAGTAAAGGAGAAATGTCTGTTGAATTAATTAATGCCGTTTTGATCTACAGCGCTGAGATCTACAAGGTGGAGTTTCCATGTGTTCGGGATTATTTTGGATAATAATGCTTTAAATAAATAACAATTTCAATTTGATATTTTCTCACTTGCCCATGGCGGTTTTATGATATTTCTTCACTTTCTATTTTTGTTTTCTCTTTACCTGTATTTATTCCCTAAGCAACATTATTGCAACAATAAAAATACGAGAAAACTTTACTCACAGTGTTGGCTTGTTGACATCTCGAGTGTTTTCATTTCTCCATTTTCTTTTCTTGTTGGTCCATACATAAACATACATAAACACTGTAACCAAAACAGAGAAACCTTTGTGCTCTGCTCTTTTTCACTTGACATTGCATCATGTTTATGATTCTTCAGCCTTTTCCATTTAGCACTCCAAATAAAGAGAAGACTTTGGCATTCTAGATTCCATTTTAGATGGCTAGGCTTGTGAACCCCCGGCCTAGGCATGGAATTGCATGCAGCTTCTTTTAGAAATGGGGCTGGGTGTGCCACCTCTGAGAACATGCATCTCTGGCAATGTCTTCTCCAATTAGAAGGGAACGATTTTCCTTTTCCTCTTATTGATTACGCTTACAAAATAGCATTTATTAATTTCCTTAGTTATATTACTTAGGTAAAAACAAATATATCCATTTACAAATGAGGGCACTGGCAAAGAGAGAACAACTAATCTGTTTGGTAAATGGCAGAGCTGGTTAACACCTCAGGATGTCCTGATTTAAGAAAACATAATAAAGTAAGAATGATATAAACCAGTATAATAGAATTAAAATATTTATCTATGTTTTTATAATATATGTCTCACGAACTATGTTTCTGACCTGCCAATATCTCTTAAGATTTTCACTAGTATAATTATAGAAATTTAGAACATAAATCTACAAATTTAAAACTATAAATACTAACAATATGTTAAATTTTCAAAAAATTATTAATCTACAGTAGTAACTATGTCATAGCTAATGATTAAACTGAAGGCAGAGAATCACTGATTAACAAACTCATACTCTACAACCCTTTTTACATATCTGTGGGAGAATCTGGAATTTTGTAATTAAACAGCCTTCTTTAGACTTATCAGTCCTTCTTAATGCTTGTGCTTGAATGAAAAGTGTTTGAAGTTTATATCAGTACATCAGAATTCAGATTTCTCATTCACATTTTCAAAAATATTAGTTCAGGTAATTTTATCGCAAGCTTGTCTGGTTAATGACACTTCATTAAACAAAGAATTACTGACATTAGAAGCGAAAACAGTTGGAGAGCATTGCCCACCAGGCAGGCGCACGTGCGGTCTTCACACTCCTCACCTGAGGCGTCTTCAAACAACCTGTCAGATCAACCACCACCACCCATTGTACAAATGAAAAACTGAGGCTTGGAAATTCAATTGATAAAATTTCCATAGAATTATATTCAATTTAATTTTCAAATACGCTCTTTCTTCCTCACTATGTCTAAGGCATAAAGTTTCCATCTCTTAGTATAGAACTAACATAATAATCTAACTTGATAAGATTGAAGATATCTATTTTTATAGGCTTTCAAATGGTGTCTTCCAGTTGCATTTTACTACCTTCCTTAACTAGAGGATTTGTTTTATACCAGCAGCTTTGAAAAATGTGTTCCTGGGCTATTGGAAAATTTGCTAGCTCTGTCTTCAGGGGTAAGGCCAGATATAAAATAAATTCATCAAGATCTACCACTTATGCTATGTGTAAATAATTAATCAGAATTAACCATGCAGTAATTTGGGGGGGGAATTTTACCACAATGCAAAAAAGTGTTCAGCATAGTATTATAAAATATACAGCAATTTAATATGATGTGAATACGACTAAAAGTAAACTGATGAACATAGATAGATGTGAGTCAGACTGAGTAGTGACCAGAGTAATAAATAAACTCAGCAGAACGATCATGCGTTTTAACTTCTCTTGGGCACATATGTAGGAGTGAACAGGTGAGTCATATGGCAGGTACATGTAAAAGTGTGTTCCATGATGGCTGTACCATTTCTGCTCCCACCAGCAGTTTATGAGTTCAAGTTCATCCATATCCTTGCTAACACTTGGAATGTTAGTCCTAATAGGTGTGTTCTGGTAGCTCAGTGCGGCTTTAATTTGCATTTCCTCATGACTAATAATGTTCAGCATCTTTTCCTGTTTATTTGTTACCTTTATATTTTCTTTGATGAAAACCTTGTTAAAATATTTTACCCATTGTTTTTATTGATATATCTGGTTTTTATTATTGAGTTTTGAGAGTTGTTTATATATATATTCAGGGTTTGATTTCTTCAACAGGTAGATGATTTGCAAATATTTTTCTCTTAACAGGTTTGTTTTAAAACAAGATTGGGATGCAAATGTTCATAGAAGCTTTATTTATAATAACCAAAATCTGGAAACAGTCCAAATATACATCAGCAGGGGAGAGGATAAACTATCGTGGTGTCTAAACACCAGAACATTATTAAGAAATAAGAAAGAATGAACAATTGATATTTTAACAACATGAATGAGCCTCAAAATAGCTATGCTGAGTGAAAAAGCCAGAAAAAAAGAGTACATGATTTATAATTTCATTTATATGAAGCATTAGAAAACAAAAATTAACCTATACTGAAAGAAAATAGAAAAGTAGTTTTATGGAAATGGGGATAGAGGATAGAAAGGATTACATTAGGGCACAAGGAAATTTTTGGAGGTGATGAAAATATTCGTTATTTTGCTTATAATGATAATTTCATGGGTTTATATATATTCCCAAACTTAGCCAACTGTCCACTTTAAATGTGCATAAATATTGTATGTCAACAGTAACTCATAAAACTGTTTTCAAAATACAGCAGAAAGTTTGCCTTATACTCCTTTTATTTGCGCTCTTAGTTGAATTACCGAAAGGGGGGTGGAGAAAAAGAAAGCAAAACACAGACAAAATCATGGAGTAAATGCACTCAATGAAAAGTTATATTGCATCTCATTCATACTGTTATAGCACCATTTGGCTCATTCTAAGTCAAAACATTTCCAATGCAAAATGATAAAATTCTTACCACCAAACACTGGATTGGGTAGATTCTTTCTTGTGTTTTCTTCTAGAAGTTTTACCATTTTGTATTTACCACTTACGATCTATAACTTTGAGTTAAAGTTTTGTGTATGGTGTGATACCTGTGTTAAGGTTTTTTTTTTTTTTTTTTTTTTTTGCATATGTATATCTAACTGTTCCAGCACCATTTTTTTAAAAGATCATCTTTTCTGCATTGAATTTCCTTTACACTTTTGTCAAGAATCAGTTGTCTATATTTGTGCCGGTCATACTGTCCTCTGATAATTAGCACTTAAAATATATATGTTCTTCTTTTCCAACTTTGTATTCTTAAATACTACAATCATATCTATATTTAATGTTCATGAGTAACTATTAGCTACTATTCTTCCACCTTAAATTATGGTTGCATCTGAAGCAGCTGTTTTAACTTCCAGCCCTACTAGTTTCTGATGGAGGAGCTTGGCGGTTACAGAATGAAAAAGGGTGGTGACAGGGAAGTGGCAGGATATAGTGTGAAGAAATGTGGTTCTGAATTTTGGAAACCTAGACTTAAATTCTCTGGAATACCTGGGACATTGGGTTGAATCCTCACATGAATATAGCTTCAGTAATGATGTTAAGTTAGCCTTGCCCTGAAGACTGAAAAAGATCAGTTTCCAAGTAGGTTAGTTATATTCACAAACTCTAATACTCTTTA
Source organism: Carollia perspicillata (assembly GCA_004027735.1). NCBI lineage: Eukaryota > Metazoa > Chordata > Mammalia > Chiroptera > Phyllostomidae > Carollia > Carollia perspicillata. The sequence goes on from PVKM010019622.1 coordinate 8,100, forward strand.
AGGGAGTACAACAAGACAAAACAAAGTGAATTTACATTGCCAACATCCAACTATAAATTACAAGGCACACAAAGGAGAAGAAAAATATGACCCCTAACCAGGACCAAAACGATCAATAAAAATGGATCCAAAAGTGGCGGGAAAATATATTATCAATTGATGGACTTTTCTCCTTGTAGATCTCTAGTAAATGTAGCTTATTTACAAACTTATTACTGTAATTCTCATACACTGCTGGTGGAAATGAAAAATGCTATGGCCAATTTGGAAAACATTTTGGAAGTCTGTTATAAAGTTACACATACACTTACCATAAGATCTATTGATTTGTAACTGGATTTTCTTAAGCATTTACCCAAGAGAAATTAAAGAATATGTCCACATATGTATTTGTATACGATGATTCATAATAGTGAATTCATCAATAATACCCAAATGTTCATTAATGTATAAATAGGCAAACAAATTTTGGTATAACTATATAATGAAATACTATTCACTAATAAAATGGAAAAAAACTACAGACACAAACAACATGGATAAATCTCACAGTCATTTGAGAGAATAGATGGACTGGATCTGGGGTGGTGGAAGTTTCTAAGACTTGAGATGGGCTGACCAAATTTTAAGTTCACCGTTTTAAAACAGAAACAATTTGGTTGTAAAAATCAATAGCAAATAACCGCTTTTTGATAAATAAAGCTTCTTGACTTAATGTCAAACATGGAAAAGTCTGCTCACATTCAAAGAAAGCGTTGAAATAGTGCCCAGTAAATGGACATGCAGTAAAACTGGAAAAAAATAAACACTACATCAATGTGTTAGGAAAGCTAAGATTTTCTCAAGATTAAAGTAGTTTTGAAAATTAAATATATGATTTGAGTTCATTACCAGAATGTTTAGTTTTTTGTCTTCTTTTGATTTATATAGTATTGGACACTATAATGAAAATAAAATTTCAGGGGGAAGAATTGGGTAAAGTCAATGACACAACCCATAGGTCTTCTCAGAGTTGGCACACGCTTCGTGGAAAAAGACCGTCATCATTTTCGTTTTAAAACATTTGGGTGGGCAGCTTCTCCCCATTCTGGACAACCAAATTATTTGTTCAGAGGGTTTTCTTAAGAATTGTTTATTGCTTTTACACAGCAACTGATGCAGTTAGGAAAATATGTTACTTTCAACATTATCATTCTTTATGTTGTTTGCATCATTGTTAACATGAAAAACAAGTATTAGCAACTTCACCCACAATCAAAGGTCTGGTCTTTCACCTGAGAAACTATATAGAGCTTTTGACATCAGAGTATTCAGCCTAGTAGAAGAGACAAATTTTCAGTTAAGAGACCACAAAAAGTAATATGATTAATTATTTTTTGTGCGATGCTTTTAAAGAATGTATTAGGGTCAGAGAAGCTTAGAGAACATGAAATTCAAATAGAAGAAAAAGAAATTTGAATAAAATTTGGAGAATGACAAAAATCAGTGCATTTAAGATATAACAAGTTGGAGATTAGCCATTGAGTCGTGACAAAGAATTATTTTTAAGAAGAAAAATAAAAGTGACAAAAGACTTTCATAAGAATTTCTTTCTCTTTAAACCATAGTATTTATACAGTTTTCTTCCCAGGGAGGAGAGGATCACATTCATCTGAAGGAAATAAAGATACTTAGACATATTTCACTGTAAGATAAGTTTTGCTTATTGTTTTTTTTTTTTGAAAAATGAAGTCTATTATGACATGGTTTTCCAATGAAAATATTTCTCCTCTTTCTGCTTTCGGGCTCCTCCTTTGCTCCCCTTCTCTCCGTTTCAGATGCTTTGATGGAATGCCCGCCTGTGCCGTGTGCAGTGCGGCGCATGTGCACTGCATCACTCCAGGTGTCCCCGTGCCGGTCGGGATGCTCTGGAGACAGCTGGTTCTTGGCATGTGAGATAATTCCCAGCAGCATGTCCTCAACCTTCTCCTCTCCTTGTGTTCCATTCTTATTGGGTGACATCTCCCAGTGTCAGTTTCCAGGACACCTCCACTGTGAGCTCCAAACTTTGGATAGTTAGCTATTTACAACATATCTCTCAGTGGCCATGTGACAGACACCTCAAACAGTCAGTATGTTCCCCTCTGGCTTTATCTTATCTTCTTAAAAGCTCCTCAGATGTCATTTCAAGACAATCCAGGAAGCATCTCCTCAACACTAACAGAAAGCAGTCTTCAAAGGTACTACGAAATACCGTGATGGTTTAAACAAGAGATTCCTGGCCCAGAGCAGGTCCTTGGCAAACGTGTTTTGTGATTATTTTCTTTTTTAAAAACTGCTATTGCAGTTGTCCCAATTTTTCCCACTTTGCCTCCCTCCACCAAGTCCACCCCCTACTTCTGTAGTCAGTACCCACACCATGGTCCATGTCCATGAGTCCCTCATATATGTCCTTTGACTAATCCCTTCACTTTCTTTCAATCAGTTCCCACAGGACAATTCTGTGATTATTTTCTATCTTCTTTTTCAGCCATTCCCTGCAATGCTAGCCCATTACCACCAGAATTAGAGTCATGTACAAGAGATGCAGAAAATCACTCCAAGGATGACAAGAGTCATTGGAATTCTTTGATAGTTACCAAGTGAATGAGAAATTCTGAAAGATTTCTTTGAGTTTGGGTTATTATTGATATAAATCATGATTGAAGTTTCTTATGGGAAACCATGAAAACTGACATATTTGTGATAGATACATTTTTTTTCTTTGACTTTTCATCACGTGTTGTTCTCTGTATTAATTATGCCATTTTATTTTCTGCATTTCTGAGGCTTTGGTATCTGAGACCCTGTTGACTTTGGAGAGATTGTCCCTCCCAGTGCTAGCTAATTCCTAGAAATAGTAAAAAAAAAAAAAAAAGCTTGTAGAGAATAACTTTCATGTGGCAACCAACCAATCCAAGGCCCACCCACATCCCTACCAACTCTTCTATTGGGCTTTTGCACTCAGGGCCACTATTCCCTTGCCCTGATCACCCCAATGACAGGTACCAGGAAACTAGGAATCACTGCTATACCCTCGACTCCACTAAAATTAGTCAAACCAATCCTAAAATGACTTACCCTGTCTTGACAGTTCCTGCCCACAGAAACCAGTGTAAAGACTCCCACTCATGTTTTTGTCACTCTCCTGCATCCTGACCTGCTCTGGTGCTTTCCTGGGTGGCCCTGTGTGATGTGACATGCCCCCTCCTCTTGGAAGCTGTTACAGACTACCTTCAAAATGCCAATCATCTCCTGATCTGTTGGCTTCACCATACCTGCAAAATAATAATACATGTTTTAAAACATCCTCATCTTTTCAAAGAAGAGCTAAACTTCATGGCTTGTGAAAATGGATGTTGTTTTCACATCTGACAGAATGATTGCCTTTTCCTCTTTCCAAAGCATGTACTACTGTTATGCAAGTTTATCAATTCCATTAGTTCCTATAGCCTCGTTGCCACTCAAGAAAATAGATAAAATGTCTTTATTCTTTGTTCTCTGAGGAAATGGTGGATCCTACAATAAAATACATATTACATTGGTAAGTTGCTTTATGGTTAATAAATATTCCAAATGTATTTGTTAATTAAGAGTATTTATTAATCAAGAGCTACACACATACAATAAACAAGGTTGTCATAAATTATTTCTGTCTTGGAGGTGAGAGAATTGTGTCTCCAAAAATTTATATGATTTTTCCAGGCTCATGCTACTAACAGGTGGTTGTGGTTGGTGTTTCTTAATCTGTTACCCAAGATTTCTGGTGTCCATGAACATGTGATGGGTAGACAAATTTTACCCAAACAAATTAATGCACAAGATTTCTGGATACTAGAAATTAACAGCATAAAAATTCTAATAGAAACTTTATGGAAGTGGGGTTGGGGCTGGGTAGAGGGGAAGCAAAGGAAGAGAAAGTCAGACAACTGTAATAGCATAAAAATAAAATATTAAACAAAGGAAAGGCAATAAATTAAAATTATCTCTGTATCAGTAAAATTGATCACACTTACAGTTAGAAAGGGAAAGATTGAGCCTATTTCTCCTTTCTGCATGAAGTCACAGTGCCTCATACAGATATTTATCGAGGAAGATTGTTTTCTCTGGTTACCTGACAACGTACATATATATCATAGAATCAGCCTGATCCTGTGCTAACTTCTTTATAGTTTTGTATTTGTTTGTTATTATATTAATTTTTTGAAAAGTGCTACAATTCCAATTGTACTTTTCAAGTAGAAACCCACCAAGACAGCAGTGAAATTCTCACACTGTTAAGGAGAAATAAGGAGATAAAAAATTAGAGCTGGAATTAATTTTACAAATTATGCAATAGAAAAATTTATCAAAGAAACCCAATGATATCAGGAAGTTGACCCAAGAGACCACCATACACACTCTCAAAAATTTGTCATTTTACTACTAAAATTGTAGCTAACATTTCATATACCCTTGAGGATGTTTTAACTCAGAACTTCTGGATTCTAATGTATGAGGTCTGTTCATAAAGTATCTAGCCACGTACTACAAAAAATAGAGACATTTATTGAAGAAGACACAAGATATGAGAAACACTGTATGTAAGACAATGCCCCTTTAAAGTAGGCACCTTTCCAGTCAAAAAACACAGTTAATAGGGTCTTGATCTTGCTGTGACTTTGCCACACCTTCTCTGGCCATGGAGAGCCAGGCAACTTCCATTGGGATGACTGGGCCTTCATTTACAGATCATAGCTGTAGGCCCACGATTCATCTCCAGTTATGACCTTCTTGAAGAAATCTGGTTCATTGGTAGCAGTTTGAATCATCATTAGCAACTGCAGCACAATGTTCCTTCTGTTCTGGTAGCAGAAGCTGTGAAATGAATTTTGCCACGAAACATTTCATGTCAAGATCCTGCAACAAATTCTTGGACACAGTAGTTTTTTAAATCCCCAGATCAGCTTCTAGTTTTTGCACTGTCAGTCGCCAATGTTTGTTGTTTGCAGCCTGAACATATTCAACATTCTCAGGTGTTCTGCTTGTTGCAAGCCTTCCAGAATGTGGATCATCTTCTACAGATTCTCGACCATCTTTGAAGCATTTGTGCCACACTTTTATTTGTGCTGTACTCAGTGCAGTGTCTCTGAAAGCCTTCTGAATCATCTGAATAGTTTCTGCAGAGGAATGTTGAAGCTTAACCCAAAATTTGATGCAGATTCATTGCTACACTTACTCAGTCATTCTGAATGCAATGGCCACACAGTACATATGCTCATTCAATGGTGTCTACCACTGCCACTGACTAGTACAGTGAAGTCATCTTTTTTTACATGTGAGCATTCCAGTCCACTGTCCTTGGCTGCCTCGTTACATCAGTGTTGTGCAAACCATTCTCATTCTATTAACATTGGCTGGACTTTTTCCAGATAGACCTCGTATATTGAAGAATTCAAATCCTTAGTATACCATGAAGGAGGAAAATAACCCTAAGGCATTGTTTTTAGGAAAGTAATCACGTTCTCTCCTATAGGAGTTAAACCATTTGAGGTTGAGGTGCAGGGAGAGGAAAGACATGTGATCCAAAGTTTCAACAAAGTTTGAAGGTAGAAAGTTTGATGAGAAGTTCAGGGACCAGTCTTTCTGTACAATCTTATGGACTCTTGGTAGATTTCAAGCACTAGTCTCATTTCAATCTTACATCTTATTTCCATTGAACACAGGCTCTGCAAGAAGGAAGGCCTCCCAGTATCTTTCCTTGATTCCAGAGTGTTGGCCCTGAACTAAAAAGCCAACACTTTCTTTAAACCTATGAAAATAATTTAAAAACCCTGTAGGACATTTGGGCTTTTAAAATAAAAACTTTCAAAGATTTCTGATGTTTGTGAAAAATTCCTTTTATTTATCACTGAAGGTTGGAATTACTTAAAGCGAATCTACTTCATTCTTCTTTAATGGAAGACTTCCAAAAGTCGTAGAAGTTCTGAGAAATCAAGTACTGAAATTTTCTTCAGTTTGTGGGCTATTGAAGCTGGACTGAGTTATGTTTATTAAATCCTTCTCTATATTTTTGGCAATTTGTTTCTCACACCTTGACTTCAGAAATCTGGAAATCACTGACATGCCAAACCTTCAAAATACAGAAGGCTGCATTTTCATAAATCAACATGCCTAATTACTGGTATTATTTTTTGAAATATTTCCATTCCTGACCCTCTTAGGATTCATACATGGCAAATGAATTTAAAAAGCCATCTACCATCTGGACCCCTACTTTCAAGGCCTCAGGCAAATGTTTTCATAAACAATTGGCCCTTGAAGGTATCCTTGACGCCAGAAAGCTCATGTTTCATTGGACCAAGAGAAGGAGCACATTCCAAAGTCGAGGATCCTCTAAGGACAAAACTGTGATTCAGGGTTCATCACATAATATCATTAAACAGCTTGATTCAGATGTCATAAATCCAAGGTCAAAAAGAACTGATACATTTTACCTTCAAAGATCCACTGTTTCAGTTTCCAGGGTGTCTTGCAAAATTTTCCTTCTAATTTTTAAAATTGTGACAATGATTATGAACTACAAAATTTGAAAACCAACAAAATAAGCACAGGGTTTAGTGCTATAATCAACACGAATAGGATGAAATGCATCTAACATGTGATGAACAATCTACACAATTATGGTGACAAGATATTAAAAAGTAGTCATAAATAGTAATTAACAGTCAGATTGGTGACATCTACACAGCTGATTTGAGCATTTTTAAGTGTCACTTGGAAGGATGATTGGTAGATGCTCCTAAAAAGAAGACTTCTCAGAGCCTCTACTAAGACATTGTAACAAAAACCACCTGAAGTGCCAGTTGAAAACATAATTTCTGCTCTGACCAGTATGGCCCAGTCGGTTGGGCATTATCCAGCAAAGCAAAAGGTCTCCAGTTCAATTCCCTGTCAGGGCACCTGCCTGGGTTGTGGGTTCAGTCTCTAGTCAGGGTGTGTGCAAGAGGCAGACACTCAATATTTCTCTCTCACATCAATATTTATCTCCCTCACTTTCTCCCTCCCTCTCCCCATCTCTAAAAATAAATAAAAAATATTTTTAAAAACTAAAAAAAAAAAAAAACCCACTTGATTCTTGAATATCACCCCTATAGGAAGTCAAGATAAAATGCAGAATATCAGTTAAAGTTGAATTTTGTACAAATGATGAATAATTGTGTTCCTATGTTTTTTCCAGATAAGCAATAAATAATTGTATTTTTTATCTTTTTATTTGATAATGCCGGCCATATCCAGCTAACACATCTGAACTTTAAAATCCTGTCCCTATCTACTGAAAACACTGTAACATTGGTGAGTTACTCAATCTTTCTTAACATTGGTTTCCTCTCTGTAAACTGGAGGTGAGTTGTTGTGAGCATTAAATTAAGTAGCACATAAGAGATGACCGAGAAAATGTTGTAACCTAGCAGCCATTGAATGAATTGGGTTTCGTACTAACTTTCTAGGGTTTCCCTAACAAACTACCATGAACCAGGTAGCTTAAAACAACCAGGAAAGTATTGCCTTGCAGTTCTGGAGGCTAGAAAAATGAAAGGTAGTACAAGACCAGGCTCCCTTTGAAGACTCTAGAGAAGAATCCTTCCTTGTTTCTTTCTAGCTTCTGGTCGTTTCCCAGAATCCTTGACAATCCTTGGTTATAGCTGTCTCATTCCAATACCAGCCTCTCCTGTCTTCACATGACTGTTTTCCCTTTGTGTGTGTCTGAGTGTCTCTAAATATTTTTCTCTGGGTCCACCTTAATCCAGTGGGGCTTCATCTAAACCTGATTACATTAGCAAAGACCCTATTTCCAAATAAAATCTTAAATACAGGTACCAAGAATTAGGACTTCAATATATTTTTTTAAGGATGAAGTTCTGTAACAGGGTGCAGCCAAGAGGGGAACCCCAAGAATCAATTTGGAATGGGGTCCAGAACTCAAGGTGTCTAGGAAATATTAGAAAGACATATCAGATGTCCTCACCCCTTCCCCACCACAGGTATGAGTTGGAGGAAGGGGCACATGGAGCAGGAACATGCAGAGCTGTTTTTTACAGCAACAGCTTTGCAGCTAACCTCTGGCATGGTCATTTAACATATGTATAACATTTAACTTATTGCATAAATATGTTAAATAGCTGTGGCCATGCTCTGAGCCAGGGGGATGGAAGTGACTTCCCTCCAAGATGTAACAGGGAGACAGCTCCCCCTGGTTACAGTGCCTGCATGAGAGCTTGGAGATGATTGGCTCCACTCCATGGAGCCACACCTGTCCAGACTCACTATGGCAGCCCAGTAAAGCTGAAAGGATATGGGAGCTCTAGGAAGTGTAGCCAATTGTAGGAGGAGTCGGAAATGGGGCTGCAGAGGAGGACTGGCACGGGGATTTAAAACCCAGACCTAGCAGCTATGTGCAGGAAGGACCCTGTGGCTATGGTAGTACAGACAGAGCCACGCTTCTGGCAGAGTGGGGAGCCCCGCAGCTGGGGTAGAGAGAATCACCATGTGGCTTTAGCAGAAAACCGGCACTTGGCTTTGGCAGAGTGGTGACCCTCCCTTCCCTACAGCTTTGGAGGAGAGGAGAGATCCATGCATATAGCCAGAGTGGGGACCCCTGCAACTTTGGTAGAAGAGGACCACGTGGCTTTGGGGTGCTCCCTTTGGTTGTGTGGCCTGGGAAGCAGGAGAGACTTTGCCTGGAAGAAGGGTGAAAGAACTCTTGCCAGTAGGCCAAGAGAATGTGCCACATGGCTTTGGATTAGTTAGAGATCCTGCCTGGATGGTCACACAGCTGATGGTGCCAGCAGCCTGAAACATGGATGTGTGCTCTGTTCCTGAGTTACAGTACCCTGAATTAGGGCAGGGGGAGAAGGAAGCACTGTGGCGTATATAGTTATCCAAAACGACTTTGATATCTTAATGATGACATTAGGTCACTACTTTAAGTCTGTATAGCTTTAAATAAACATTGCCTTTCCTTTTCACAAATTTCTGGCACTGAGAGAGGTCTTTCATATAGCGACAGACAGTCGAACCTAGTGGGGGGGTCCTTTTGGTAATAGTATATCGTCACCCCCCTTGGTGCCTGTGTTCTGTAATAGTTCCGCTGATAACAGGGTTTTATTATAACTGGACTATCTCACTTAATCTTCTTTTCTTTAATCCCAAAATGAAGCTACTAACATCTATGTCACAGTGGCTGTGAATTTTATATGAGGTATTTCATGTGAAAAAGCTTGCCGCGTGTCTGAAACATCCAATGCAGAAAGTCAATCTGAATTTTCCTTTCAGTTTAATCATAACCAGCTATTCCACTTCTTAATTTGTATACACTATTTTTAAATACAAAGACCAACTCTTCCACAACTTAAAAAGTGTTGTAGAATTTTCCCAGTTGAGAAGTTCTCAACTGTATGTGGAGCATCTGCGTAAACACAGTCCCTACCACTTAAATTCACAGATTGAATTTGATTGATTCGATGACTAATGTGTACACTAAACCCTTCCCTTTAGCTCATGGGACCAGTCTGTGCTTTCCTTAAGTGAGGGAGAAAGGGAATCGGGGGAAACAGTTATACTATTCTTTGCCTGATTGACCTACATAAGTGACTTCCATGGAAAGATGTGGTTACTTAGTTTTCCCTACACACAGAAAGGAACTAAGTGTCTTTTCTGGGCTGGACCAGGAGATATTTTCCCAAATTTAAAGAGGACAGAAGTGTTAACCACTATTGTGAAATAGAACCACTTAAATTTCTAAAGAAACCGAGCCTTGCCCCTGGAGAGGGAATATCAACAGAAAAGGTAAAACTGAGAATCCCAGAGCAAGAATGCTTTTGCCTTGTTTCCCGGTGCAGCCCAAATATTCATTGTCCTTGAAAAGAAATACCGCAGCCAGAACAGTGCACAATTGTGGGCAGCAAGGGCAGAAGTTTTATGCTGCTAGGCCCTAAAGGAAACCTCAGATGCTAGGGAGGCAGGAAAGAAGGAAGCCAAAAGTCTGCAAGTGCCTTTAAAATGCAGGCAGAGCAGAAGAGCTCTGTGAACTTGAACATCAGGCATCATAGTGCACCTGGACGCCTCAGCAGCAGCATTAACAAGCACATAGTAATGTAACCAAATAGGAAGCATATCCCAGGGGAAGCTGGTATGAAGAGATAATCAAGAATCAGATGCCCCTGACCACCAATGCCATGAACTACTGCTACATGCTCCCCAGGACCTCAAGAGAGGGAGGGAGAAAACCCTTAATTATCACTCTTTAACTCACTGAATTTTAATACAGAATCAATAAAATTAAGAGCCTGAATAGATCCAGTAATTATTGCCGAGTTTACTAGTTTGTGATCTGAGGTGTTTTTTGATATTAGTAAAAAGAAGAGACTAAGATAGAAATTGCATTTGATTGAGGAATGATGACAGAAGTCACATTCTTGAACACTGAGTCTTGTTTGGAAAATTGTGATGAGTCACACACAAATAAAAGTGACTCCTTCCATTCATCTGGGAGCACTTGAATATTTTCCTGTGGTTCTCTGCACTTCTGATGCTTCTTTTTAAGGAAAACAATTTTCTCTGCTGTTTTTGCATGTAAGTCAAACATGGATGCATCAAAATAATGTTCTCAGTCCCTGGATGTAGTTCATCTCAACTTAAGTGACAGCAGAGACTAGTGTTTTTAACTCCAAATATTAGAGTTCCCCAAAGAACCTGATTGTCCTGCTGGAAATTGTGTTCACTGTTGATTAAATACTTATTGTTAGAGTGTTGGAATTGGGATCATGTAATACCAACCTGGTTTTATACCCATAGATGAGATAGAGAAGGGGAAGAGAGGAGAGGAGAGGAGAGGAGAGGAGAGGAGAGGAGAGGAGAGGAGAGGAGAGGGATGAGCTGAACGTATTTAAAATGCATTTGTTACAGAAAGCTATATATGTGAGGCAGTGGAATCAAGTGACTGCGTTTATAGACAGTTTGATTGACATTACTTTTACAGTCAGCATGAAGGGTAGGAAAGTATCATTGAGAAGTAGAAAGTCATTTGGGAATGAGTAAAATTCTCATTTCTCAAACTGGGCAATAGATCCTGAATTTATCGCAACAAGCAATCACTAAAAAAGCATCATTTTTCTTGAAGTTTATGTCATAACCATAAACACTTCTTGATCCATTTCTATGAGCCAGCCAGAATGAGTGCTAGGTGATGGACGGTGGCATTCAGGACATGGCCCATGGCCTTGGTTCTAGGGAGAGAACTTTCAATAAGAAGACAGTTATAATGAAAGGCAACAATCACTATGATAGCAGTAAGAACAGGGTGTTCCAAGAGTAAAAATTATACCCAATTCATCGAAATAAACAGAGACACAGAGCATGTATTTTATTTAGAGAAAAATCTAAATATAAATACAAAAAAACGTGTTAGTGTTCTTTGTGGTTTACTACATCACAAATAAGGTTTCACCTTAATTCTGGACAAGTAAAATATCCAAAGTAAATTTTATGAAAAATTTTAGTGAAATTTATAGTAACACAAAAATTATGTACAAACTGACATGAAATGTGAGGTCAAAAGCACGAATCTAAGAAGAGGGTGATGGTGATCGTCCTGCTAGGTCCAGATCAATCCCATGCGGTTTTCTCAAACAGGCATCTGGAAACAATGGTCTCTTCATTAGCAGCACCTCCAGGTCTGTTCTGGTAAAAGATCCAACATTTAAACTTTGTATCTAAACACTAATTTTTCATGTTCTCTTTGTGTAATTATTCATACATTCTAGGAAGAACATAACAGTAAACAAGTGATTCAGATGTTTCTAAAAATTAAAATTCTGATTTAAAAATCAAAGTAAGCTTTGACATATACTTAAAAAGGCTTGTGACAAAAAAGGACAACTCAAATTCATAATGCCTGATACTATATACCAATTGGGATAAAAAAAACACAGCGATTTGCAAATGGAAGCTTTCTGCTACTGTTGAGTAACAGAGAACTGGCTGGATGTAGACCTCTTCAAAAGGAAGAAAATGTAGTAAATCATGGAAGGTATTTAGTAATTTATAAACACATGCTTTTCCATCTGTTCTTTAAGTAACAGTAGTCAAGTGTAGTAACTAGTAATAGTCACACACAAAATATCTTGTTCTAACCTGTGACTGCTTATTGGCAGAGACAACACTCCATGGTCATGAAATTCCACTTCATTTTCCTCTTTCTGGGACACACAGGAAGTCTATGCTTCTGAATCTCCTTGGCTCAGCATGTGGGTAGAAACAGTGGATAATTCCTTCTAAGCCTGCACATAAACCTTCTTTACATGCTCTCCCTTTTCCTTTTGTGACAAACTGAGGGAGCACAAGTTTAAGCCAACAATGTCTCAACCTGGAAAGAAACTGGGTCCTGAGTTACCACTTGGAGCGGGGTCACCAAGTAGAGCAGTTCTGTCTGTGTACATGGTGATGAGGAGTGAAGCATAAACCACTGCAGTGCTGAACCAGTAGGACAGAGGGACTTGTTTGTTACTAGAGCATGGTTGGCCGATCTTGACAAATAAGTGGTCTTTTATAAGAATCCCAAGTTAATTTTTAAAAGTTCAATTTCTTACTCAGATATGAATATTTATTAATGAATGATAAATAACTAACTATAAACTTATTTCTATGTTTCACTGAAGGTTATTTGAAGGAAAAGCTTTAAATAACAAGTAAAATAAAAAATGAGCAATTTCCCCAGTACCTTGTACAGTTCATGATGCAAAGTAAGCACACAATAAAAATTTGTAGAAAAATAAAAATAGTACTTCATAAAAGTTGATAAGATTTTTTGCTTCTAAAATAAAGAAGTAAAAAAATCTGATAGAAAAAAATACAGAAGATTAGAAAGAGGGAGAAGAAAATTTTTTTATAAAAATAAATATCACATCTCATAACCATTTGGAAAAGATGTTCAGACTCCCTCAAAAAAGTGCAGTGAAATGCTATTTCTTACCATAAACAAAAATTAAAAATACGAAGTTTCGGAACATACTTTGTGAAAGATGCTGTGAGGAAACACAACTCTTCTTGTACGTTGTTCCTGAGAATGCAAGAATGCAAATAATATAACCCTCATAGTGAGAAATTCAAAAAACCTAGAAAAATTACATAAATCATTACATATCCATTTACCTTTTGACTTAGCAATGGTATTTCTAGGAGTCTGTCTCAAAGATATGCTTCTAAGAGTATGAACTTTATCTATATAAGGCTTTTCAAAGAAGAGCTATTTGTGATATCTCAAGAACTGGACACAGGTGTGTATAGAGGATAAATTGAATAAATGTTAATATAGATCCATTCAAAGAAAAAAAAAGCAAGGTAGAAAAAAGGGTGTATAGTTTGGTATTGCTTAGTTTTAAAAATGTATATTTACTTGTATTAAAAAAAGAGACAACAGAAAGTTAAAATGTCATTGTTGTAACATACTGACTGTTTGAAAAATTCAAGCTATGATATTTTCATTATTTTTATTGTCATTTAAGTGGGGAGTAGTTACTCATTTTCAGGACCATGCTCTGTATGTTTGAGAGGACCTCGGTATTTAAGGAAATTCTTTAGTAATTGAGAAAGTACTGTGTATGAGTTATTTAAGGTTCAATCTATAAATTTTGGTTCAGTTTATAAGAATGGTGTAGTTTTTTTATAGCCTAGTACATTTTAGATAGACATATGATTGATATAAATTTCAAGCCTAGACAAATACATAAGAAATATAAATTTATTATAAATCACTCTATAGTATCTACTTATTCATTAATTTACATTTAAATATAAAATGACAATAAGAGGATTTAAAAATAAATAAAATATTAATTGCTTTAAAAATAAAAATTTCAAATGTTGCTTATAAGGGATGAAATGGAATAGGTCAAAGGGAGAAAATACAGAAACCAGTTTTTTTAATCATAGCTTTTCTTTCTTTTTTCTTTTTAAAGATTTTATTTATTTATTTTTAGAGAGCAGGGAAGGGAGGGAGAAAGAAAGGGTGAGAAACATCAATGTGTGTTTGCCTCTCTTGCGCCCACTACTGGGGACCTGGCCAGCAATCTAGGTACGTGCCCTAGATTGGAAATAAAACGGGCAACCCTTTGCTTTGCTGTCCGGAGCTCAATCCACTGAGTCAAACCAGCCAGGGCTAATTATAGCTTTTCTTGATTTGGGGACTGTATAAATATCTCACCTACTTATAAAATTTAATAAGTTAAAAAATTCTTTAAAATAAACATTTAAAAATGAACCTAAATATGTATTTAGTAGTGCTCTAATCATATGATAATATTCCAAGTCATTTTAAAATATAGTAATTTTAATAAAAAAATAAATATAGTGATTTAACTCTACACTTTATATGAGATTTTCCAAAAGATAAAATAACTTAATAAATAGTTTTAATTATGGACTCTAAATCCCATTTCTTACTAAAATAAGTAGTGCTCATTGAGAAAATGGCTAGACTACTTGGATTTAAGTGCAATTTTCACCTCCTTTTTAATCACGTCAGGTCAAGCACATTACTTAGCCTTCCTATGCTAAGAAAATAGGTCTAAAATAGTACCTTTTTGACAGGGCACTTCTGAAGATAAAGTAATTATTCTGTGATTATTTTTGTGGACATACGGGCTGACAGTAGGCAGATACTCAATGAATGTATGATCTTCCTTTTACTCTCCTTCAGTTCCCTTAAATGTAATTTCCCAGGAATGTACAGGTTACCTTGAGGCGCACATACTTGACTCTTCAGCCAGAGAAAGACTTTGATAGAGCACCCCACACTTCAAAGATGGTAAGACTAGCTCTCTGAGTGGACTTACGTGGAGATTAGCATCAAACATCTGTTTCATGTTCAACCTATATATAATATTTCATTTGAAAGTCAAAAATAACCATGTAAGATGATTATTATGTCTTTTGTACAAGTTAAAAAAAAAGGCTCAGAAAAACATTGAAAACTGGTCCTTGTTCAGGATTAGTAGGTGACAGAGCCAGGATCCAAGTTAAGCCTGTCTTAACACTGAGCACTTCCTGCAACATCACTGTGTTTCCAAGGAAGGCCTCCCCTGCCTTGCTGAGTGATATCTGAAGTCCCACTATTACAGATTTGTCCCACGTCTCACCTCTTTTCCTCTGTTAAATGCAGATGCCTTTGCCACAACTCTTTTTGCAATATCAATGCTCTATTGGTCACAGCATAAAAGATGAATTTATATTAGGAAAAATTACACTTAAGTTTTATACCACAATTTGTGTTCTCTGGATCATTCTCAGAGTCAATAAGCATCTTTAAAAAAAAATCTTTGAGTTTGTCATAGAATTTGAACAAGAAAAAGCCCTTTTGTAATGTCTAGTGGGAGAAACGATACAGAACTCCTCCAATAAAAATTGCACCTTGCTCAACGGCTACGGAGAAAGTGTCCCCCAGAAAAGAAAAGTCCCCTGGGTCATGTTCTTTAATTTCGTATTACTTTATTCTTGTGCCTTTCTCTCCTTTTTTAAAATGCAATTTTAGATGTGAGAAAGTCTAAGCCACTTATTTCAGACTCTGGTATGTTTTCAAATATGACTAGTAAAAATACTTGGAACTGATGGTATTAGTTGTAAAATTAAATCCACTTTTGATTTAATTAGTCAAAAGTTAGCTTGATAGTTCAGAGCATTTAAGATGCAGCCAAAGTGACCATCTCCTGTTCTTAATTTTAAACTCGGGAAAATTAGATGTGATGAGTTGATTTATATTTCCTTAATTATATGAAAATAGTTTTTTCATGCCAGGACCGTGCATGTGATAAATGTAGAAAATGGATGAAAGAGGAAGAAAAAAGGAATTATATGCACAAAAGGAAGTGCCTTGAGTAGGTGATTACCACGTGGTACATATTTCTAGGAATTATTTTTGCATGCTCG
>PVKM010019623.1:0-24045 GCA_004027735.1 Carollia perspicillata
GGGCCTCGCAAGTGATTGTATCTGGCTTACGTTGCCCCCGCCACGCTCTGAGGTGTCTTACCTGTCATTAACTAACCTACCAAGCATTGGGGGCCAGAGATGGATGAAGTAGAAGGAGCAGAAGCAGCACTCCTGCCAGGGAGATAAGCTTTGTTTCCTTGGTGGTTCACAGTCTGGAGGTTGCTCACTCAGCCTTAGCAACAGTGGGCAGTTACGACTACTAAAACTAGGCAGAGCAGTTCCCAACACCGGAAGACTCAAGGCCATGAACAGCAACTGGCTAAACAATGGCCTGGTCCCTATGACATCCTGTTGACAACACATTCTTCCCTAAAGCTGATGGGAATCAAGCCCTAGTTCCACCACACAGCACCATTATTAATTATGTTACTATTTGGCAACTCACTAAATAAATTTACCTCTTCTGGAATAGAGGCTGTAAGGGTACAGATGATCGTTACAAACAACTAGTGACCTCTGGGACTCAGGCTCTGGACATCTATCCTGGGCTGATGGGGAGACACTTCTCTCCACCTCCTCTGACTGATAGTTAGCCAGCAGATGGAAGCCAAGGCACGCTTGATGTCCCTTGACCCTTTTGCAGCAGGAAGCAGTCAGAGTGGTTGTTGCCCCAAAGCCCCCCAAATTTTGGTTCCAAATGCTTGAGTGCAGGAAGTTAGAGAGGATAGACAGCAAAGCCAGGCAGGCAGGAGGAGGGAGACATGTCTTGCTGACTGGCTCAGTAACCCTGAGTCAAAAGTCCCCAAAGATTTGAGTTTCTATTACTTGAGGGGGAATGTTATGGTGGAATGAACAGCCAGAGAGGAAATAAAGACAGGGTCCTCACCATTGCAATCCAACAAAGAACTTAATACAGGAGGTTAAAAGCAAAAGCTCACCCACTGACCAGGTAATCCTGAGCCTGGTCTGATAAGACTGGCAGGCATTCTGTAAAACACAAGTAAACTATGATAGTGCAGTGGGGGATGGGGGGGGGGCCCTTGAAAGTCTGTGTCTATCATCTCCACTAGCTGAGAAAAGGAGAACCTTGAGACTATATATTAATTCCAAGGCCTAGAAGGGTGAAGGGAAGGTGGACTACAGTGCCCAACAAAAAAACCATAAAACGACTTTGGTTTATTGCCTGCTCCTTGTCACATATGCAAAATGAACAAATAGAGTCTGGAGCAAGATAAGGATTCGGGCTAATAAACCCCACCCATACCTACATTTGGGTAGTTACATCTTCCTGGGTCCATACCCATCAATCAATATTAACTTCTTCACCCCCACCCCACCAACTATGTAAGTCCTCAGACCAAAGGACTCATTCTCTTTGGTCTTGGCTCTTTTTGCCATTTAGGGGACCTCTGGCCAGGAGGTCCCTGGCCACCTGGATTCTGGCAACCTGGGTGCTGGTCACTTGGCCTCTGGCCACCTTGCTTTTGCTCCCCTTGTTCTAGCCACCCTTGCTTTTGCTTTCCTATTAGAACTTAGCACTAATAAACTTTGCTTACATGCTAGCAGGCTTGCTGATCTGTAATTCTTTACTGCATCGGCTAGAAGAACTGAGTTTCTGGGAGTTTCTTTCATAACAAATGTCCAAGGTAGTCTAAATTGAGCAGATCTTGAATGCTGCATGAACTGGGCTCATTAAACCCCTACAGGTTGTTCCTGACAACATCACTGATCATGGGTCTTCCTGTATGTTAGTACAGTATATGTCATAATTCCAATCCTCAGGGACCTTACAAGGAGATACCAAACATTTTTTATTTTTATTTTACTTCAATTTCTAATTTGGAATAACTCAAGCAATAAAGTGCTTCTGAATGATCAGATTTTAAGTAACTTTAAAAGATTTAAGCATTCATTCATTCAAAAGTACAAGAGCATTGTGAGTTATTTTCCAAGCATGAAATTTAATCAGGTCATATTTTGTTTTTAGAACATTTTGTATCCACTTTGATGTGTGATGCCTTCCACAATGCAACTTATTACCATCTCAGTTTCCTCTTAAAATGCAATTGGTGCTACTTACCTGTATTTTTGCATAACATGCACCCACGTTTTTGTGCACAGTATACATGGGATTGTTATACCCATTATTATACCCATGGTATGTAATCATTATACCTATGTATAATGCATCTTTATTTTTCTCTCAAAAATTTGGGCAAAAAAGTACGTATTATACATGGTAAAATTTGGTTTTTCACAAGATTTTTATGAAGATCAAATGTGATAATCTGGAAAATAGCTGTGAAAAGCATTATGTGCTACTTAAATAGATTGTAAGGTTTTTTTTTCACTCTTATTGCTAAGTTTTATTCCCACCAATAGTTTGACATTGATAGGATTGAGGGGCAATCCTATCTTTCCACATACACTGAACATCTGAGAATCAGTGTGGCAATGGGATAACCTCACCTTTCAGCCAGCCTATAATCTATTTAAGAACTGGGCCATTTTTACATTTTTGATTAAAGTATTTTTAGTTTTTGTAAGGACTACTCTCTATCCACCTTTTACATAATCAAGCTAGTAAGGGATAAGCACCAGCAAAAAAAGTATTCACTCAACATTATTTCATTTATATTTTTGTAGAAAGTTGGTTCTTTAAGTGTAGGATTCCATGTTACAATACAGAGCCTGATATTCACAACTATAAAAGTTGGATTTAAATTTAAGATAAGTGTTTTTCCAATATTTCCAAGTATCAGGTTACTTTCCTAAAGCTATTGTTCACTGTGTTGGTGCTTTCATTGAGCGTTAGTTGTGTATGCATGTTTTGATCGACAGCATACATTTAGCGTTCCTGAAGCAGAGCGCATTGCATTCCAATTGCCTAACAGGGCTCAACAATCCAAGTGAGGATGTTCACATTGAGAAACTACCATTTTTCTCCTTTCTGAAGAACACTGTTGACACTTTTTCATATATGCACCACTGTTTATTCAATTGCTTTAGAGTTAGTTTGTGCTTTTGCCAAAAGAGTACTTAATATTACCAGAATTAGAAAGGGACAAATGTGTTGTTGAAAGCTTAGTGGAATAAGGTCAAGTTGTCAAGTAGCTGGTCTGAGAAATAAATGGTAAATAATATTTATTTCTGTCTCAAATGGAAAGCTTATTATATCTTGCTGTCCTCATTAGTAGACAGTAACCCTCAGGCAGTTGCTGAAGAAACAGTTTTAGACTGACAATACAGTTATGACTGGATGACTTCATTTTATACTGCAGTATTTTTATGCTTTATGCAAATAACACATATACAGCCTTTATTATTCCATCTTAAAAGTGCAACGAATTATTTCTGGACAAAGTATGATAATTAGTGCATGTATATCATTTAAAACTATGGCATGAAATCTGTGGGAATACATTTTAGCATGAAATAGATAAAAAGAAATTACTAGGGTTGATCCAAGGTGAAAATACAACTGTGGATGCTAAGACTAAGTACACCCTCTTCTTCATCTTTCAGGTTGCATGTGCCATAGACTGAACTCTGCTCCTCAAAATTTATTTGTTGAAGCCCTGCCCACTACAGTGATGGATTTGGAGATGGGGATCATTGAATGTAATTAGTTTTAGACCAGGTTAGGAAGATTTCACTCTCATAATGGGATCAGTGCCCTTTATAAGAACAGACACCAGAGCACTTGATTCTCCCCGCCCCCAATCATGTGCCCGGGAAAAGCTGGGTGTGTACACAGGGAGAAGGCATTCATTTGCAACACAAGCAGAGAGTTCTCTCCAGATACTGACCTTGATGAAACCTTGATCTTGGACTTTCAGTCTCCAGAACTGTGAGAAATAAATTTCTATCGTTTAATCCACCCAGTCCCTGGTATTTTGTTATGGTAGCAAGCTGGCCTAGACATTGTATATAGTTTCTCATACTACATGGATTTAAAGTTTGCCAGAACTGTTTTGCAAATATAATTAGCTCACTAATACATAAAGCTACTTCTATTATTCATTACTTTTTACAAATAGTGATGTCAAAGAGGAATTTCTTTGGCTACTTTCACTTTCATTGCCAGCATTGGCAATTAATTCTTATTTTAGAGCCATTTTGGAGGATCACTTCCCACCAAGTTCTTTGCTGCTTCTCCACAGTTGCTGTGTATGTATCAAGCAGAGAATAATAACAAGGTTCATCGAGATGCAGACGCTAGGTGGTTGGCAGGCACCCTCACTAGCTAAGCTGTTTGCTCTGGCCAGCCTTCTTAGATCAACAGTCTACCTGACATTGTCACATAGTCTCATAGGCATCTCTATGTTTTCTGAAAAGAAAAATGTACAACTTAAAATTGTTTTTATACATTATATTTTCATAAAATGATATTGTTCATACAATACTAACTGAATCATGGAAGCAAATATTCATTACTAATATTTTGTAAAAGCTCTTTATACAATCATTTGAAGTTTTAAATTCCCATGCTAGAAAATTTATAACTTGAAATACTAGGTTTAGTTAGAGAGATACTTCAGACTACAGTGTTGAAAGTTCTCCCTGTATCTTATATGGCAGTGTATAGGAAGTAAAATAATTTCCCCTTTACTCTTCTAAGTTCTGGGTTGAGATCTCTGTAAAAAAACAGATTAATAAGGGAAAAATATCAGAACTTTATTGATATGTATCCTCACATATACATTGCAGATAATCAGGGGAAAATGAGTAACTCTCAGAGATGGTTTAAAACTTCAGCTTAAATATCATCTTCAGCTAATGAGAAAAGAAAGAGAGGTTTGGGGAAGATAGGCTATGAGGAAGTTACCAGGAAAGCAGAATAAACAAGTGCGAGATTTATCATGTAGATTTAAATCCCTGCTTTCTCAATTTCTAGTGTTGTCTTAGAATATGAAGAGGGACACTTTTGTAAATTTATGTCTCGCTTAGGCAAATAGAGGGAGAGCAGAGAGCTTTACTTATTTCTTCTCAATTGCCTTTAATTACCCCATATTTTATTGTGTATAATGTGTTCCCGTGTCTAATGTATACCCATGTTTTTGGCCAAAATTTCAGGGGGAAAATCTTTTGTTTTGAATTTTTAATTCGATTTTTAATTTATTGATAATTAGGCACAAAACCAATGATCATATTCCAGGTTATGATTTTGCATATAGATACCTTTATTGTTTTCTAGAGTTATACATTTAATGCAAGTATAAATAAAAGAATCAAAAAACAATGATATAGATATGAACTTAGTACTACCCATCTATAATGCATACCTTATTTTCCCCTAAAAAATTTGGGCAAAAAAGTGCACATAATACATGGCAAAATATGGTAAAAAAAAATCCTTATGTGAAAGTGGCATGTTTGGGGAGGCATATTCTGCTACCATTTAATAGGAACTTCTCTGGATAGCTTTTTCTCTAAAAAAGAGAAACATTGCCAAGAACTATGAAGGATCCGCTATGTTATCCTACTTGCAGTCTAACAAGTAGACTGCCATGGTTTCATGGAAGTTGACAGAAGCCACAAGAAGTCTCTGTTAGAGACAAAGGACTTTATTATTCACAGCGCAACAGGAAGCATGAACTTCAGACTCGAATCCCGCTTGCTTCCAAGTTCCACGGGCCAAATGGAGCTGCTAGATGGGTGCTGCACAATCAGTGGGTTTGTATTAGCATGGAGGAATTTCAAGCTTAGGAAAGTCCTGCTAACAAACCTACTCAAAATTTTAACCTAGGATGAGAGACGATCTTTGTTATCCTGCAGCAAATCTCACTGCCCTCGAAGGAAATAGTATTCCTATCTTGGAAACTATAATGTGTAAAAAATGCAAGAGAGCCATGGAGACTTGGCTTACAACATATACAAATATAATGCATCAGTAAGGCTATCATAATGTGAAGAAGGTGTACAAAAATTCTGACCAGAGGTTTAGACCTACATTGTAAATCTAAAACCCTCCACGCTTTCTGAGTCTTTGAATATAAAATCAATCAACCAGAACACAGGTGGCAAACAAAAGGCCAGAGGGCCATTAGACCTACATTGTAAATGTAAAACCCTCCACGCTTTCTGAGTCTTTGAATATAAAATTAATCAGCCAGAACACAGGTGGCAAACCAAAGGCCAAAGGGCCATATCCAGCCCTCCACCTTGTTTTGCCGGGCCCCGCACCTTGTTTTATACCTGGCAGCAGTGCTGAGCTCTCCCTTAACTGTTAAGGAGTAGTTATTTTTATACAGTCCTAAAATTACATTTGGCCCTATGAAGGCAGCAGCAAGTCTGACGTGGCCCCCCGTGAAAATGAGTTTGACACCCCTGAACTAGAATAAAACTTTGTAATAGTTTGTTTTTCTTTGTACTGCTTTATCACTTGATACTTTAATGAGTCATACGTTCTTTCTTCTTATCAAGTTTCACCACCCCCCTCTATACTTATTTATGCCTGTAGTAGAAAATTAAAAGTGTACATAGAGATTGAAGCTGGCACTCTGCATTAGTCTCTGATGACTCCCTGCTGGCTTCCCAGGCTCCAGATGACCACCTGTTAACTAGTTGACCTTCTGTCTCAGACTCAGTTAATCTCTTACTATCTCTTTGTCCTGGCCCCAGGCAATTTTCGCCCTCTGCTTCTGCCTTGGCTTCCACATTCCTGCTTGTGTCAAGAGACCTCTCCCCTCCTCACTTTGTTGCAAAAGTATTTAACCGCCCACCTGACCCCTCCTCAGTGTCCAAAATTTGGATGCTGTCTCCTCTGGGCCCATGCGTGTAATAAAGACTTACTCCGTCACCCCAGATCGTGTAAGAGTTCGTTTTTCTGCAACATGCCAATAATTTAATCTTACTGAAGTATTTTTTGTGTGTGTGTTACAAGAACTAACACTTTCTCAAGAGTGGCTTGTACCTTATCAATCTTCCTTTCTCTGCCTCTTCCTATAAAATTAGGTTTCACAAGGTTCAATGTATTCATCCGCTATAGTGTAGCTGAGCGATAGTTCTTCAGCTTTGCAAGGTTCATTTCCTCTGCTAATAATTAACACTCCCCCCATATTCTTATTTTTAAATACTTTTTAGTGGTGTCTTTTTCAGAAATAACTCAAAATAATATCTTTTTGTTTCTTAAGCTAAAGCTACAACTGTCCTGTATTGTGTGTGTGCCTTGCCCTATGAAAGCTGGAGTTACAAAATTCACCTGAGTGCCAACAAAGAGAACTGTCAATTACTATCACTTAATAAATCAAATAACTGACCATTTAACTTTTTTTGTCGAGTGATAAAAACCAAGCTGTTCCTCTAGATTGAGTCATTGATAGGGTTGTCAGAAAATATACAGGATAATACACAGGACATCCTCTATATTATCAAAGTATATATATATATATTAGTATAAAGTGCATGTCTTGTGCAATACTTGAGACATATTTATAATATTTCATTATTAACTTGAAAACGAAATTTAACTGGTCATCCTGTATTCCCCTGCCCCTCTCCCCACCCGGATCTGGCAACTCTAGTTACTGTTCCTCTACCGAAAAATTACAGACAACCTTTTGGTAAAGCCTGATGTCAAGTATGTTTAGGTCAGAAGCACTCCCTTTGGGGCAGAAGTAAAGGTTTCAAAATTTGGACTGTGGCAGCAATGCTATTCAAAAATAAATGTAACTCTGCAAGTTCTGAAATTCACAGATGTGTATTTGGAAGTCTAGCTCAAAAAAGTGACGGAGTAGGTTAAGTCATGACCGATATGGAGTCCCTAAAGAGAAAAGAAACTTAGGTCTGGAGAACTTTCCCGAAGAGGGTGGACGGTACTGCCGCAGTCTTCTTCATGGTTTAGTGAAGAGAGCTCGAGACCTAACCGAGCCAATAGGTGAAGAGCAAGAAAAAGCTGGGTGCGTGAAGCCAATCAGAGACGAGATGGGTGGGGTTAGGTTCCAGAAAGGGGAGGGCTCCGATACTCAGCCAATCGGAACCTAGTAGGCGGGGCTGGACTTCGTCGGAGGGTCGTCTTAGAAACTCAAACTGCTCCTCAGGCGCGTCTTCAGTTCTGTTTCCCCAGCACCTGCACCTGCACCTGCACGAAGGCTTTTTACGCCGCCGGGCGGACGCAGACGGTGAAACTTGCTCCGCTGGTCATGGCCTACCCGGGATACGGAGGCGGGGTGAGTCCTGACCGTTTCACCGCGGCAACTGCTCCCGTGGGGCGTGGCATCGGTGGTGAAGGTGCCGAAGTACCGGACCCGCCCCCCGCCGCTGAATCACCTGGCTCCGGTACTCGGTGGCGCGGCTAGTGTGCGCGGTGCTAGAAGCCGGCCCGGCCTAGCGTTCTTGTCCCTGGGCCGCGTTCTGGGGTAGCCAAGAGTGTCCTGTGGTTTTAGAAATTTTACTGGAATGGCGGACGAAAAGCACCTTCTTCTTGTAACAGTCATCTTTTGTTGTGCATCCTCCCATCCGCCGCCATAAGACCCTCAGTTTTGCTAGACATCCTCTTTCAAAATTTTTTGAGCACTTCTTGTTTTCTGTATTTTAAGTTGCTTATTAATAAATTACGATATGCCGAATGCCTCCTAATCTTTACTGTTCTGCCAAGTGTAATCTGGCCTTGTAGACTTTTTGTGGTTAGGGAAGTTTACTCTTTGTTACATAACTCTTTATTTTGCATCCCCTTTGAGTTGAAAGTTATAATTGTAGTATCCTGGTGTCTAGCTTTTTCTTTTCAGAAAGGAGCCCAACCTTCGGTTTTTACGTCAGTCATGTTCAAAGTGAATGAGTACACTTTGTGTTAACAAATGCACATGAGGGATGATCCAATGGGGTGTGGGTAGAAAATAACATACAGTGTATTTCCAATTTTAATTCTACGTTTTTTACCTAGAACGAAACTTGAGCTTTACTGATATTATAAATAGGATTTAACACTTGCTTAGTTTCAGCAGGCCTCTTCTAGTTCACTATGATTACCTTTTATCAGCCCTGCATTATCATAACAGTAAGAAAGTTTAAGCTGCCTGAGGGAGGTAGAGCCTTCCTCAAAAATCAGTCAGGGTAGCACACACCCGTGGGACTTCAAAACATTTTCACACTGATGTAAATTAAGGGACTGTCCTGAGGGATGAAGTGGAGTTCTATACGTTGGCCTCTCAACTTGTTTCCTTTCAGCCTCTTGTGATTTATTACAGTTTATGTGCACAGTGTTCTCTGGGGTTACAGACTATATAATCCAATTTAACTAAAGTAACACTCCTAAAATGAACCAGTAGTTTGAAAATTTCTGAGAAGGAACTAGGAATCAAAGACTATATTAAAAATTCAAAAACGTGCACAACAACATGAAAACGAGATTGCTAACACTTTTAAGCCCAGGCTTTCCTTAAGTCACATTACCGGATAACTGTGACTATGGTAATCAGTTTTGACTCCTTTGACACTATCAAGAAGACAACTTACTGTAATATGAATTTTTAAAGCTTTTTATGGATTAGCCTTATATGATGGCCCAGAGATCTGGTTTTCCACATGTACCCTTCTGAATCAGTCTTGGGCTTCTTCATGCTCACTTTGTTCTAAGAGAGAAACAGAAGCTTCCTCTTAATGTCCTAAGCCTGGAAAGGGCATGGTGCATTTTCTGCTGTATTCTATCAGATAAAGCTGAAACAAGTCCAACTCAGATTCAAGGGAGTGGAGAAAGTCTGCCTTTGCATGGGAGACATGGCAAAGAATTTGTAGTTATCTTTGTTCTGACCGCTAGTACCAGCTCTCACATTTTTAAATTTTGGGGGAGTTAATGCTGCTTGTCAGGAAGGAAAGAGAGATAGAAGGTTATTCATAAGACCAGATGCTTTGTAAAATACTGATTGCCTGACTGGTTTAGGAAAAAACTTGTGTTGAACCTTCAAGAACAAATGGAGATGGTATAGTAGAGGATCCACAATCATCTTTTGGCATCACCTCACCATTAGCTTTTCACTAATATTCATATATTTAGTTTGGCCTCTTTTCTAATAGATTGTTTTTCAGTTTTTCTTCCTTATGTGAAGCTTAAGTTGGTGAGAATCTTTAATAAACCCTACATTCTTGGATATGCCCTAAGAACTGGTTGCATTCCATGTCCTTGGAGGCCTTGGAACCGATGCCTAGGTGTTGGTTATTGCCACCTGCCCTCTGAGAAAAAGCTTTGGGAGTTTCACTGATCCTTTTACCCCAGGGTTCAGACTTGTCCTCAGATGTTGGCCAGGAAGTTTCCTTCTATCAGTAAGGTGATTTAAAAATAAAATTTTTGCAACATTTTGATTGTTTTCATTATTAAGTTTGATCAAGTTTTCCTAGTCTGCCATTATGATAAATAGGACTTTTTTCCACCTTGAGTCAGTATTTGTAATGTATATAATTTTAGAATGCCTGTTTCATCTATTTTCAGATATATTGGTAAAAAGGTATTCCTAGCATTTGTTCATATATATTTTTAAATTTAAAGTCTATATGTGGTTATATGCTGTCCTTTTTTAAATTCCTCACCTTGGTCTGTCCTTTGATGATCTGTCTTTACAAAGAAGCAACTTTTAAATAATCACATCTGTTTTATTTATTTATTTATTTATTTTGTTTTTAGCCTATAATATTGTTTTGATGTTTACTGTTTCCTCTCTTGTACTTCATTGCTTCAGAATCTAGGTTTTGACCACCTTCTGGAGGACATTTCCTGGAGCTACAGTATTTCCTCCATACTTTTGTGCTTAGCAAATCCCAGCTGCTAGGGCTTTTCAAAGTATTACAAAAGGCCTCTGTCTTTTATCTTTTTTGCCCGTGGGCTTAAATTCTTTTCTCCTTTTGCTTTCTGGCAATCCCTGCTGGATACTTAATGAATGCAGGTGAAGTACAAATTAGCAATTGCAAAATAGTCAGGGGTATGTAAAGTACAGCATAGGGAATATAGTCAATAATCTTGTAATAACTGTATTGTGTCGGGGGGTAGTAAACTTAATGGGGAAATCACTTCATAAGTTACATAAATATCTAACCAGTATTTCTGTAAACCTGAAACTAATATAATAGTAAATGTCAACTGTAACCGAAAAATTTTTGAAAGGCAATGCTGCATTAAAAAAGAATGTAAGTGAAAAATATTTTTGTTCAAAATGGAGTAAAGAATAATTTTGGTATTTCTTTCACTTTCATACTCATAAAGATACTGAGCGAAATATCTTTTTAGATTAGTAATATGTATACCAAGTTCCAAAGTGAAAGAGAGAAACCAGAGTTATAAGGGAACAAACAGTAGGTAGCCTCTGGAATCAGACTCTCTCTGTTTTTGAATCATGTTCTACTTCTTACTAGTTATTTGACCTTAACCAATTCTGATAACTTCTTGAAGTTTCAGGTCCTCAACTGCCGAAAAGACATAGTACTTTAATACCTCATAGAGTTGTTGGAAAGTCAAATCGCATAACAGAGGGAAGGTACTTGGAGTATTGGGGGTATGAAAAGCTCTCAATAAATATTAGCTGCATATTCTTATTGTTGGTATTGTTGTTGTTCTTAGTAGTTTTGAAAAGGAACATGGTTGGAATTATCACTTTATTGATCTGTTCATTGGTATCTGCTTTAGAAAATTTTTTTTCTGATGGAGAGGGTGTTTTGGCCCTATGTAGTTTCCCTTGACTTATTCACAATTTCATTGTACAATGTAGTCTTCTAAGTATATGTCTTGAGTTATACTGCTTGTTAGTTTTCCTGTAGGTGAAATTTTCTTAAATTTTTTACTTTTTGTTTATTTCAGGGATGATCATAATAAACACTTTTTAAAATTATGCCCCATGTTCACCTTTTAGATTAAGTTCTTTGTGGCTAGAGACTTCTTTTTGTCTTTCATAGTTCTTTTAATGCTGGACAACATGATATGAAAGGAATTAGGTCCTAAGCAGGCCAGCTAGCATTTAGCTAACAGCTTTTGTGATAATAAATGTGGAAGTTTTCAGTAACTCTATTTCTGCGTAATTTCATTGGACTGTGCATAAATATTTTCTTTTAAACCAACTTTAGTGGATAATCAATGACATTTGTAATAAAAACTTTCTCCTTTTTTACTCTTCTAGTTTGGAAATTTTAGTGGTCAGATGCCTGGAATGCAGATGCTGATGGGACAGCCAGTGCCAGGAATGGGGCCACATGTGCCCCCTGGTGGATACTTGGGATACCCAGCTTATGCCAACAGTTATGCCTCTGCAGAAGACCCCATGTGGAGGTACTTTACTGATGTTGCTGGAGAGGTGAGATGTTAAATACATTGCACAAATACCAGTTTTTGAAATGCTGCTTAAAAGAAATGCTCACTTTTTAACTTAGTGTATTATTTTAAGTGAATATCATATTTGTATTTTAAATTTATCTAGACTAATTTTCTTGCTGACATCAGAGGTGAGGGTAGTTGTTTTATTTTTGAAGATCTGTTAGCATGAAGCCCGAACATAGTTCATTTAACTAAAAGTAGAAACAGGGTGGTATGGGAGACTGAGCCAGAGAAGACTTGGAAAAAGAGGTCTGCATGTACACATGGGTGGCGTCATTAAGTTAGTTGCCACACAGTCATGCTCTCCCTAGCCCCAGCCTTCCTGTGTAAAACAGTAGACCCTTAAGTGTTTCATACTCTTTAATAGAATTTTTTAATTTCAGCTAAATGTAATCTTTTACATTATACCACTCTTACATGTAAGGAACTTTTAAATAGTATAATACTGAGAATAAATGTTATCTATAACTGACTATCTAATAAATCCTTTTTATAAAATTACATCTTAAAACATAGGAATTGGACATATATATGTAGAGACTTTTATTTGACTTCTGAACTATTTCAGTGTAACAGTTTTCAACAGTAGTTTGCTTTGCTTGTACTATTTGATACTTTCCTTAATTTTTCCAGTCTTGTGCTTTCGAATAGTTAACTCCACGAGGACATGACTCTTGGCGTATTCTCCCTTACCAAGTTGGCACTAGGTATATATTGTGTACCTGCATTCAACAATAAATGTGTTGAATGGCTACATAAATTATCTCATTCTCAATTTTTAGTGCAAATATTCAGTCATTTCGTTTATATGTTGAATTTTGCCTAGGTTTAGGATCAGGTGTCATATCTGGTTTACACTATTATGGGCCTAGAACCTAATTGCTGACCTCACCTTGAGAGCTGTGTTCTTTTTTGATAGGCCTCATAGTTAATGGTGTTCTATGAGAAATGTCCAGTTAAAGGTTTCTGCAGTGTTCCTTTTTATAGGATGATGTTTCCTGAACACTGATCATTCACCTATCAGTTGACTCAAGGAAATTCTGGTTTGTACCTTCATAAATACAGACGCACACGCATCCTTACTCAGGTGCACGCACACACACATCATGCATCTCAGTGATACCGACGACAGGTTTAGCGTGCACACTGCTTCCACGTTCCCACACAGCAGATCTGTGAGGTGGGTAGAATGGATGTACCCTTTGATTATAGACAAATAAGTTGAGATTAAGATTGAGTAACTAAACAAGTATGACTTGAATTTGAATATCATTTAAAAATCTTGCTGCCTGTCAGTGGCAATTAACCTACCAATGGCAATTAATTTTTGTTAATTATCTACCTAAAGCTCTTATTATTTAATTAGAAAGTGCAATTTTCCACTACCAATGCCACCAAATTTTGTGGAGGGATTACACAGTTGATCATGATCTACCAGTTCTAAGTGCAGGTAATAAGATCCAAAGTTATTGCTTTCTTCATGTGGTTTAGTAAGACATTGCTTATTAGTCAGTTAATTAAGTCAGTTTTATGTTTTCATAAAATGGATGAAATTGGAATATGGAGTAGTGTACTTAGAGAATGCTTTCTGGTGGTTAAAGCTTTTAATAAAGCTGTTCAAGTTTTTCTGACTGAACATTCTGTAAAAAGCACATGTAAAATCGAGTTTTATTCATTATATTAGATTTTAGATTTTTAAATTTAATCCACAGTTGCACAAGAAATTCTGATATTTTAACCTTTTGAAATAGTGATGAATTTGGCCACAAACTATCAGCAATGATAATAGTTTAACCAAGAAGCAAAGACAATTATCTTTATTCTACCTAAACAACTAACCCGCTTTGTACTAGATACTGTGCTAGGACTTGGCGATGCAAAGGGCAGTGAAACGCAGATACTGACTTAGAAGGTCTGTGTCCAGTCAGAGAGATGGACATGTAGGAAATGAGTGATGGAGGGAAAGAGGCCTAGAGGTGATTGGGTAAGGATTATAGCAACACCAGGCACATCCTCCGACATTTATGCTTGTTTCTTTGCCTATAGCAACGTTGGCCAACATAAATACAACATGAGCCACAAGTGTAAGCCACATAGGTAGTTTTAAAGCCTTGAGTAGTACATTTTAAAAAGTAGAAAGAAATATGTGAAATGAATTTTAATAATATATTTTATTTAACCCGATATATCAAAAATATTAACATATCAGTGTTATCAGTGTAAAATTTCTTAATAAGATATGTTTCTTTTCTTTGGTACTAAATCTTGGAAATCTGGTATGTATATTATACTCACCAAACATCTCAGTTCATATGAGCCCGGTCTAAGGATCCAGTGGAACACGTGGCTAGTGGCTCCTGTTTGAGATAGCTCAGGTCTGAAACACTCTTCCCTCAGGTATCTGCAGAGCATATTCCCTTACTTTGTTCAGATCTTTCTCAAAATTCACTGTATCATTTAGGCTTTCCTTAACCATCTGTGTCAAATAGCATTGCCTTCTCCTCAGGACCAACACACACATTCCTTATTACTTTTACTCTGCTGTATTTTTCTCTTAGTACTTACTTAATACCATCAAAAGTAATTTCTGGTTTATCGTCTCTCTTCTGCTACTAATATGTAAACTCTGTGAAGGTGAGGAATATGTTTTAGATAATATTTGATACCTAGTTCTTTTAGTGGTGCTTGTATATAGTAGGTTGCTCAGTAAATATTTTTTAAATGATTTTTTATTCTTTTTAAATGGAAGTTATTCAATTATTTCTCTACATTTTCTTAAAATATTTGATTTAATGATTGCTCTATAAAATTAATTTTGTCTCGTATGAATTTGTTCTAAGATTGCTGATTTTTATGGGCTGTCTTTTTGAACATTAGATTTTTCCATGTATTTTCGAAGTTTGGTTCATAAACTTACTTCGCATGCAGTTTTTGTGGAATTCCTCCATCTTTTGGTCCCCCTTCCATGTCATCAGTTTCCCTCCCTGTGTTACTCTTCATTATGTGTGATTTTTGTGATTGTCCCCATCTAGATTGTGTCCACACAATTTTTTAAAATACTATTTTTGAACTACAGAATTTGAACTTTGTAAGCAAAATCACAAAACATGCATGGCAGAGAAAGGAGCACTTAGATGCTCTGTGTAGTGAATACCACACGAAGGGTCCATTGAGAAGAGTGCTTCCCAGTATTTTTAATTCCTTTAGACTTATTGGAACTTTTCTTATGAGGAGCTCCATGCTAAAGATCAGAATATGAATATCTCTAATGCTTATTAGCAGTAGTCTGTGAAAGTTCTTTGTTGTTGTTGCTTCTTGGGTCTCTTACAAAGTATATGTTTTACATTTGTCTCCTTGATCCTTTCTCGGAGCTATTGTTTGCATTTGTGAGAATGTATTGAATATTTGATGCTTTCAAGTACATTACTCTCCTCTGTTTGTATACATGTTTGTAGATAATAAAATAAGGTACTGAAACATGAGACTGTTCAACCTGTTTCACCTTCATTGATTTCTTATTTGCATTAAAAACTTATTTCCCATATGTCCAAGCCAAGAATGTTTGAGCAATAATTAGAAGTATACTAACAAAATGTAAGGAATGCAAATTTTGCTAGATGGAGTAGCGGAGGAGGGTAAAGCTGTTTTCTCCTTCAGTATCCTTTAGAAATAATCTCCCACCAAAACCACCATGAAAGGAAAGTTTTTGAGACTTTTCTGAAGATATTTTTGGCATTTTTGCTAACTGTTTTAAGTAGAGATGTGTTTATCACAAGATACATGCTTTCAGCTATTATGGTACAGAATGATTAAGCTGTTTTCCAGAATTGGAGAGAATAAATTGTATTTGAAATACTTGGTAAATTAATTGATTGAGAAAACATTCATGTTTCATGATGTTCTGTAATATGTGTTTGCTGTCAATATTTGTCAATTATTTTGTAGTTAATAATAGAGTAATATTTTGAAGATAACATTTATTGATTGGCCTAGAGTAGACAATTAGCATTTTAATATGCTTTCATACAACTGTACATTAAATCAAATTATAATTATTTTTAACAGGATGGTGAAGTGGATGCAGAAGAACTTCAAAAATGTTTGACAGAGTCTGGAATAAGCGGAACTTATTCTCGTGAGATCTTTTTTCCCTCTGTTGAAATTGAAATGGGAAATTCGTTTTCTAACATTTTGTCCCCATACTTAAAATAATTTTATCACGGACATATAGTTGTACATAGGTTAAAGAGTCGAAT
The DNA here is from genome assembly GCA_004027735.1 of Carollia perspicillata. NCBI lineage: Eukaryota > Metazoa > Chordata > Mammalia > Chiroptera > Phyllostomidae > Carollia > Carollia perspicillata. Next base: position 16,513 of record PVKM010019623.1, read on the forward strand.
AATTCTGCAAGGTGTGTTATGAAGATAATTGTTAGTTGTGCATGCCTACCTCCCCAATGTTAACCATTCATAGAGGAAACCTCTTTCAGTTTTTTCAGCTCCCTATTTTGAAGTTTGCCTCCAGATCTCAAAATAGCATGCTTTTTAATCACACTCGATTTTCAGTTTTGATGATTATCAGATGATGTCCTGCTATGGAACATGAGGATTTACTCTTAGCCTTAAACTCACCTTTGTCCCTGCACTCCACACAGGAACCCTTGCCATTCCCCAGCCCATTCAGTATAGCTATATAGTAATTTACACTAGGTCAGTCATCAGTATTTGTCATATTGTTACCATTAGATGCTCTTCTTGGATCTTGTGATAGATGTGATTACTTTCCCGTTTTACGTAACTGTACTGTCCTGCTGTTAATCACTGTCCGGAGCTTCGTGCTGTGCTTTACTCTCTGTGCAGAGCTGCCATCCGGCTTTCCATCACCACGATTCAGGAGCTGCCTTTCCTCTCTGGATCTCCCCTTTATTTTATCTCTGGTCATCTGTTTTAATTCTATAAACTGTAACATTAATTAGAATAAAGGAGTGCATGGGAGGTATATTTTTTGAGACTGCATCTGAAAATGCTTTCATGCTATCTTCAGAATTAAGTGATTGACCAGGTACAGGACTCCAAGTTATAAATCATTTTCACTTAAAATCTTAAAAGTATTGCTCCACTGTTTCTAGCTTCCATCGTTGCTCTGTATGTCATTTGTTTTTCCTCTCTTGAGGCCTATGAAATCTTGTTCCTGGTCTGATAGTTCACAGTGTTGTGCCTAGTTGTGTTCTGTGGGGAACCCAGTGAGCACCCCTATTCTGGGAACTCATTTGCTTTAGCTCTGGGGAATTTTCTTCAGTGATGTTTTCTCCATTTTCTCTCTATGGAATGCCTATTATTTGGAATGGATCACTTATCTTTTCTCTCCTATTTCTCATTTTCCTCTATTTTGGGGGACATTATCTATTTTCTAAACCTTCTATCTGCTATCACGTTCTTAAATCCCAAGAGCTTCTTTTTTTTTATGAATGTGTTGTCTTTCCTTTTCCTTATCTCTGAGGCTATTAAAGTTTCTCTCTTTCTACGTAACCTTTGTTTCCAACAGTTTCTTTTCTCTAGTTTGTGTGTTAGATTGTCTTTCATGTTAGATATCTTTCTCGGGTGTCAGTGATCCTTGGATGGTCGTGGTCAACTAAAATGCTAGTTAGCAGCTCTGAGATCGCGCTTAGGTGTTGATTGTTGACTTCCATGTCTGATGGTCAGGCTGGGCAGTTTGCTGAGCAACCCTGGGTGTTAGTATCCTTAGGGATTTCGTTTTTGGGCTGGTTGTCCAGCTAATCTGTCTGGAAAGGAGGAGGGAGGACTCAGCAGGGCTCCCAGCCCCTTGTACATTGTCATTTAATTGCCTTGTTTTCAGTAGGTAGCCCTGTTTTGGAATCCTGCAGTCCACAGACTACTCAGGGAATAAAACCCGAGACTTCTGCTGAGATGGGAGCAGACTGTTGTAGCTGTCTGCTTAGCTGGGGCCAGGGGGCCACTTGGAGCCCTAAATTCTCCTTAAGTAGGCATTCAACCATGCCTCTGTTTTTATCTTACCTTCACACCCATTTACAGAAGTATTGCCAATTCTTAAACTTTTGGGGTCTTCTCCAGGATATCAAGGCTGCTTCTCAGCTTTTCTTACCGCAAGTTCAGGGAAACACTTGCTCAGATCTACATTAGTTAACTTATGTCCATCTAGTTTTTCAGCTTTCAAAATTTTGTTGCTTTGTTGCTTTTTTTTCTAAAGGTTTATGACTTAAAAAATTTTACTTTCTATTCTAATGGGATGTGGCGGGAGAGAGCAAAACTCCATTAACTTTCCTGAAGATTCTCACTTTTTATTCTTTGTCAAAATATTTAATCATATATATTTGATCTTTTGAGATTAAAGGTATGCTTATTTGATGTCTCCATCTGTTGAGAATCTCCCACCTAATGAATGTGTGCCATGTTCACTTGAAAGCAAAACAGGTGTCTTCTGCTTGACGGCTAATGGAGCTAGCACTCCAGCAATTTCTCATGTAACCTTTGCGGCCATCCTTGCTCCTGCAGTTTCTGTATGAAGGAGTGCAGGGCTCCAGTGCTGACTCCTCCACGTGATTAACTCTGTGAACTTGGGAAAGTATCTTTCTGGGCCTCTGTTTCTTTAATTGTAACATTAGGGTTATAATGCATGTGGCATGTTTATGTGAAATCATGAAACGCTACCAGGTTCATAGTAAATGCTCCTTGAGTGTCTGTTGAAATTGTCTATAACCACCTATTCTAACATTGACACTATATTAAACAATTTAAAGAAAATCAGCTATTTTAACTTGTGGAATGTTTTATATTTTTTCCTTAATGGGTCTAAAATTTAGCTGAAATAATTTGGTTCTTTATAGAATTTCAAAAATATCCAATAGCATAAAATAAAATAGCATAAAATGAAACTAACTAACTTTAAGCATTTTTACTTATCTTAGTGAGCTACTAGCTAATATAGCTTCATAAGCTTAACTCTGCTGATATAATGTGTCCTTTATGAGGACTAGAATTTGTCTTGAGATAAATCACATACTAGTTGAACATAATTATGATAAGGATTTGAGAAATTAAATTCTACTTAGTGAGTCCTTAGTTATAGTTCTATGATTACAAAAAAGTTAATATTTCTAATAACTCCTGACTTTAAGTTAGTTTTATTTATTTCTTCTTTCTTTACCCCTTCCCCGAGGTGGGGGAACAGATGCTCCAGTTCAGTAACTTACCTTCTCTTACTTGGTCAGTCACAATAAAACTACCAAATGATTTACCCACATCCATTTTCATCTCACTTCACAGCCTAGTCATTGTAAACTAATGGAGATTTTAGAATTGTCCCTCTGCTCCTTAGAATACTTCAGTGACTTCCATTGGCCTGATCTTTAGTGTGGCACTCAAGACTCACAGTCTGGCCCTCACCTGTCTCTCCGATGCCATCACGTGCAGCTCCCTCGCACATGCCCCAAACTGAACCACATCGCTAACTCCTTCAAGTTTCGTGCTCTCAGTATGTGTCACACTTCTACTTACACCCCGTTTGTATTTGTGTTAGGAAGACTAAAGCCCTCCTTTCCTTCTGTGACAGCAATTTTCAGTTACTTTATAATTGCTCATTTAATTACCCAAATAAATCCTCTTAATGGATACCAGTAGTTCAAAGGTAGTAGTAACTTTTATTATTATTATTATTATTATTATTATTATTATTTTATTATGGGTGGCTAACATTCAAAGTTTGCTGATTGGAGTGATTATATATTTTTTACCAAATTTTAATTTGCCAGTAGAAATTGTCATAATCTCAAATAATGAATGTGTTTTGTAGCCTTCAGTTTGGAAACCTGCAGAATTATGATTGCCATGTTGGATGTATCCTTGAATAAAAATAGGAAATACTATTGAATAATTGCTTTCTGCATATTAAGGAAATTGTGGATTATAGATGACCACAGTAAACTAGAGTTTAAAAAAACTTTGTAAGATCCTGTTTGAATTCCGTAATTGTTCAGTTTTACATAGAAATTTATTCAAATGTTGAGTTTGGCTAATTCTTGCAGAGGCAACCTAACTTTTTTTTTGGGGGGGCGGGTGTCAGTGATTTGGAGTTCTGGGTTAGGTAAATTCTCTTTGGTATCAAAATTTATTTTTGTTAATAAAACTCCCAGAGAGATTACACAGGAAAAATGGGATTTAATGAATTCAAAGAACTTTGGACAGCCCTTAATGGCTGGAAACAAAACTTCCTAAGCATTGATCAAGACCAGAGTGGCACAGTGGAGCACCATGAACTGAACCAGGCCATTGCTGCTATGGGTAAGAACATTAAAATTCTTCAGCATACATCCCAGTTATCTTTGTCCTTAGGTCAGATGAAACTTAATTATTTCATTTTTCTAAGTATTAGGGATGTATTATTTCACCAGCTATTGCCTAGTTTGATTTCAAGGTTGTAGGTAAATTTTGACAAAAGACCTTTCACAAAAAAATCATTTTATCCATTATTTTTTCAAAAGATGAACTTTTATACATTCTGGATAATAAAATAACATGAATTTTCTCTGTTGAGTGTATTTAAATGTATACCTTTAAGTTTTAGTACTTACTTAACCATTTATATTATATTCTTTTGTAACTTGGTAAAGCCTCCAATTTGACAGCAAAGGCCTATCTTAGTAAGAGGTCTCTATAATATAATCTAGCTTTTTAGCAATAAAAAACATCTTTTTTGCTTTTGTTTTTGTTTTCTTATGTAGTATAGAACACACAGTAGACATTAAAATACCTGCAAATGGGAAGTATGCTTTTTAGAATATTTTAAAAGATTTTAATTTTATTTCTATTAATCTCTGATAAGCTAAGGTTCTAAGTCTACTTTCTTGTGAAAAGTGATCATACACAATGGTGTTTAATTTGCTTACAGTTAACACAATTTTAAGTAGTTTTCTTAATTATTTTTACCTTTGTGATTTTATTTATACTCATTTATAAATAAAATAGATTTGTAAGAAAATTAACTTTTGAAAGTTAAAATCTGAGCCCAGTGCAAATTACCTCAAATTCCAATTTAAAGAAGTCAAAACTAGTGATTTGTTTTGTTTTATAAAGGTCACTTCAAGGACAATCCTGGCCATATAAACATTATAAGGTTCTATTATAGAGCCCTAATAACTAATAGATTAAATTTGTTCCTTAATTAGTAATGTTTAAAAATTAACCTTTTGCAAAAAAGAAAACCACTTAAGAGTTCACATAGGCAGTTGAATATACAAAGAGGTATTCTGGATTGTTCAAATTTGTAATTATTTTGCTAAGAATGCTGTGTAAAATCATAAGAATTTTATCAGTATCACATCCAGATTATAACTCTCTAACAGAAAGCCCCAAATGGATTTGTATGTAACTACATTAGTTTGCATGTTTTACTTGCTACTTCTATCAATTTATTCCTTTCCTTTGGTTTACTTTTAGCAAGCTTTCTGCATTACGTTTTATTACATCTACACATAGAATTTTCTCCAATTGCATTTAGTTTTATTGTTTTTCCCTTTGAGTGGATTAGTGTCTTTTGTCTGTATCTACTAAGTAATAATACAGACAATGCTTCTGGGCCTTCATTCTTCACAGCAAAGTGCAGACACATCATTACGTATATAAAACCATCTTCAGGGATGCAGAAAGTAGAATATACTAATTTGTATTTCTAATTATTTTTATTTCATTCTTTTTAAATATTAGTTTTAGATCTATTTTAAAGTGTAAATAATCCAACAGTGATGTGTGTATAGAATTTAAAACTAAATTAATGCACATATAATAGAGTGAATGATCCCAAACATTTTACTGATAGGAGTACACAATCAAAAACTTTTGGAGACCGCAGGCCCAGATAACAAAGAACCACAGAAGCGTTATAGGAGATAAAGGAATAGCATTTTTCTATTTCTTCTCCTTCTGAATAATCATGTTGATCCTCAAATTTTCTCTGTTTATAAAAGACACTTGTAAGTAAAATATTCAGTGGGAAATACAAGATTTAAATGATAGCAAAGATCACTGATAATCTTTGCTTTGTTAGTCTTTAAAAAACTGTGTAATTTACAGAATTGATGGGTGAAAGAGGGCAAAAAGTACAGATTTCCAATTATAAAATAAGTGGTCACGGGGATGTAATACACACCATGGTGATTATAGTTAATAATACTGTATTGCATATTTGAAATTGCTGAAAAGTAGATCTTAAACGTTCTTATAACAAGAAAAAAACAATACTTATAAAGATAGATTATATAAGATGCCAAGTAGTGAAACTTATATTTCACATTTATACTATGTATAGTGTGAAATGTTAACTAGGCTTGCTTTGGTAATTATTTTGCAATATATACAAATAGCAAATCATTATGTTGTGCACCAGAAGTATAATGTTGTGTGTCACTATACCTTAATAAAAAATAAAAACACAAACAAAAAACATACCTGAAGGGTAGAAAAATAAAAGTGTGGAATTAAAATACTGAAGCATTAAAACCTATGAAATACCTATAACATTTATTTCAAAATCAAAATATATTTTAAAAAATGATTATTTTTTAGCTTTGATTTTATAAGCTAGAATTATGATGTTTATGTACCTCTACTAGTAATGAATAGTTACTTTAATCAATTTAATATGAATGTGTTTTGTTTCTAATGTTGAGTTTTGTTTTTAATATTTTTTGTGGAATGCATTTTGAAAGTTAATATATTTTATGATTATTAAGAATGCAATGTTTGTTGTGGTCTTCGTATGGTGTTCAGTGTTAGAAATTTTAATTTATTACTCCCTTTTTATTAGGTTATAGGTTGAGTCCTCAAACATTAAGTGCTATTGTTAAACGTTATAGCAAGAATGGCAGGATCTTCTTTGACGATTATGTTGCTTGTTGTGTGAAACTTCGAGCATTGACAGGTATGTATCATGTAAAAATGGGTTCAGTATCATGGCTATTTTTCTTAAGTACAGCAAGATTGTAATATTACATGTTTTTCCTCCATTCATTATTAAATCTAATCAGAGTGTTAAGGCTTTAAATTTTTTGGAATACAAATAGTGAAAAATTCTTATAGCTCAGTTTTGGAGGTTTTCTTATTGAGTATGAATATATTCACTTTTTAGTACATGGGGACACCACGTATTTGAAACTGTAGACTTTCAGTTATAAAAAAGTAATTTTTTTTGTTTAAAGATTTCTTTAGGAGAAGAGACCACTTACAACAAGGGGTTGTGAATTTTGTATATGATGATGTGAGTATCCTGTTAAACATTTGATATTGTTTGATATGTGTTCCAGAAGTGTTCATAGTTATCAAAAACTGTTAAGTGAACCCTGGTACAAATACAGAAAATAATATATTTCATAGGCCATGTTTTTTTTCTATATTTTTAGTTGAATGTAAATATAAGATTCAGTATTGGTACAAATACCAACTTGACTTAATATTAAACATAAAAAATACTCTGACATTTTGAGAGGTTTTCTTAAAAGTTTTTATTTTATTATTATTAGAGACAGAAAAAAGGAAGGACAGAGATGGGGAGAAATCTATTGGTTGCCTCTCATATACGCACTGATGGGGGCTAAACCTATAACCTATGCGTGTGTTCTGACCAGGACTTGAACCAGCCACTTTCTCTTTGCTGGGTGATGCCCAGCCTACTGAGCCACACTGGTCAGGGCTATGACAGGGTTTTTTGACAGTTTACCCTCTAAGTCATTTTCAAGGGCAAAACTACCATTATTTTTATGAAGAGTAGTTTACTTGTAGTGATCTTCCTTAGTTCTCATAGAGATGGGAAATTTTCATTTATGATAAATTATAAAGCTGTTCATTTCTTACTTCAAGTGGTTGCTATTAACCTGAATTCAGGTTTTTACAAAAGATTTTATA
>PVKM010019624.1:0-24041 GCA_004027735.1 Carollia perspicillata
TGTGTTGAGGTATGTTCCATCTATACCCATCTGTTAAGACAGTTTATCCTCAAAGGATGTTGTATTGTGTTAAATGCTTTTTCCATATCTATTGAGATGATTATGTAATTTTTATTTTTATTTATTGATGCGATGAATTACATTTATTATTCGTGTAATATTGAACCATTCTTACATCCCAGAGATAAATCCCACTTGATCAGGGTGTAAAATCCCTTTAATGTGTTCTTGAATTTTATTTGCTAATATTTTGTTGAGAATGTTTGCATCTATATTCAACAGGGATATGGTAAAATAGATTTCAAGGAATATTTTATATGATAAATATTTGATATATTTAAGCATGAATATTTCAATGGTGTTTTTAGTTTTGTTCTTACAAAAAGACGTGTTTATATTCCTGTGTGTACGTTCTTGAACTGCTTAAGGAAAAGCATCTAATGCTACTTAATAATACCTATATACCTGTCAACCAAAGTAAACAAATATTAATATTTTCCATAATTTGCTTTAATAAGTCTTATAAAATCTCATTGTGTTATGTATCAGAAAAAAGTGAAACTCTGAGGAAGCATTCAGCCATTCACATTATGGCCTAGGTTATATCAGCACAAGTAAACTACTTTAAATCAATGTCGTTTAACCTGTACGGTAGGGCAGGTTCACGTTATCGATGCCATAACAATAATCAACTGCGAAGGTGAAAATGATGCTTTTTCTTGAAGACAACAGGAGAGGTATTAAATACAGGATGTGAGAAAATGCATATTACCTATATGTCTGGCAATTCCACATTGCTTAGAGAGCAACACGGTTATATTGTTAATAGCTGTTGATATTTCTAATTGGACCAATTATTTCCTTGCAAAGCTATTGTTGATGTTGTTAACATTTATAAGAATTATTATTCATGTGCACTTTATCATTTCTAAAAATACAGAAATAAATATTAGGAACCTCTAGGAAAGCACAATTTCTCTTCTTTTTCAGAAATCTACATTTCTGTAAGTAGAATAGCTTTATCAGCTTCAGAGACAATGTTTTTATTCCACTGTTGTTGTTTTAACCTTCAAGTTCTCCCTGAAAGAACAGAAAAATATAATCAAGAGTAGATTGGCCAAGGGCCTTATTTTTCAGTAGTAAAGGTTTTGTCAGGAAGTTTTTCTATTTTGGAAACTAGGGAAACAAATTTTGGAGACTGGTTCAGTTTATTTTGAGACCAATGTTCTATTTTGAAAACAGGGTTTAAGGTGCCTGTATTATTAATCCTTAAATATAGCCACCAAATATCGATAACAAGCTGCCTTCTCTTTTTTATACATGTCTACACTTTAGAACATCTTCAACAATTTTGCCTTCTTATTTTCTTTGTGAGTTAGGAGAATGGTGTCTTGTAGCCATACTCAAAACCAAGGATGACAAATTATCCAACTTCTGTTTTTCTACTACAATACCAATCATGCATACAGTTCCTCTTAATTAATTCTTTCCCTCCTAGGCTCTTGAAGTTCTCACATTTAACCTCAATTTACATACACACTCTTTGTGCTCAATTTTTGAACAGCACGTGCTCTGTGGCAGATCACAGACTTAGTTTTGTCTCCTGATTATATTAACCCTCTGTGCTTTACTTCCCAAATCACTTTCCTTCCCCAGCTTATCATAATTCCTTTCCTTCCTATATATTTCTGGCTTTTCATGATCTTAGTGTAGTTTTGTTCTTTGTACCTGATGTTCTGCCCATGATTTGTTTTTCCTTTACGTGTAGTTTTTTTTTTTTTTTTAGAACTCAACCCCCATCCCTCCTCTACACCTAGCCCACCACATCATCTCTATGGATGGTATTGTCACAAAACAGGTTCCATGTTGAAGGGTTGTCCTGCCCTAGCATGGTCCAGGATCTGCTAGGACCTGGTCCAGGTCTCCAGGCTCTTGGCTTGTGCAGGAAAGAATTCAAGAACAAGTCTAAGCGAGAGCAAAGGCAAGTTTAATTTAGGTAGAGAGAAAGGAAGAGGCTAGGATGTGGGGTCCTGGAGACAAGATCAAGGGGTGAGCCTGGGACTGGCTGCCTCCACCTGTCTAGAGGCAAGTCTCACAGGGTGCCACTGTGAACGAAGCCAGAGTACGTGTCTGCGTAGATGTGGGAGAACTTGCTGGCGAGTTGCACGTGTAGTCAGTCAGTTTTTGGGATTTCATGTCTTTGCAGGGGTGGGTTGTTTCTGAATATTTTGGCACCCAATTCTGACTCCTCCTTATGGTTGAAAGGAGGTGGGTCTTGTTCCTTATATGGTCCATTCTGGAAGTGTCATGGCATTCATGCCCCTTTGTGCCCTGTCCCTGTGGTGCCAGTTTTCATTATTATGATTATATAATGAGATCAAGGGGTTGATCTCTACTCAGTTTTTCCTCTGTCTTGGATTGACCTGGTTCTAGCCAGTCCTGGCTGTTTGTTGTTGACTCCTGTGAGCCCCGTAGGAGTCTCCTGCCATTAGCTCTTTCTCCTTGATGGGAGGTGGAGGCTCTGGGCAGAGGGTCTAGTGGCTTACCAGCCTGTGATGTCCACTCCTACTTCCTCACTCCACTAGTTGGGAGCTTTCCCTAACTTTTGCTCTCCCGCCTCAGTCGTTCAACTCAATTTGCTTTAGTACCAAGTATGGCTCCCAGATACTGTACGTTAGCAAGAGGAAATAAAGTACCTATTCATTAATCAAACACATATTTAGTACATGCTTTTTCTTAGCACTCATAGTTTTGTCGCCATAGGTTTTCTAGTTGTTTTCATTGCAAATTTCTTCCTGAGCTCTCTAGACCTCATGTCATCAAGTTTAGATAAACCGTAACTTCCTAAAAACATGCCTTTTCATTTATGTATTTTAGCCAGTGGTACCCAGAATGTGTCTATATGAGTCAATGTACCTAGAGGCATTTGTGTATTTGATATTTGTCTCTGTGTAAATTTGACACAAAAACTTAGCAGTGTCTTATTTATGATCTCTCCTGATTTTGACACAACTTATAATATGTTCAATACAGGTATAGATGTATAAATTATGGGGGCTTATGAAAAATCAATTTGTACAAATTGACTCTATATAGTAGAACATCCCCTTTTTCACTACATGAATTATTCTATAATGTGCATGCATGTACAAAAACATCTAAAGGTTTATTTTTTCTCCCAAACCCACTTTTCAAGGCACTCAGCCGTTGCACTCTGAGACAGCTAAGCTCCTGGCTTCTTGGGACTGCACAGGTATCATATTTGTAACCATTAATATGCAGACAGGAGATGATTAAATGCAGGCATGATAAAATGTGACACCCCATAATAAATGAGAATGAAAAAATAAATTTGTAACCATAAATCATGTATTTAAATTTATGTCACAGGCTTACATTGATGAAGACAATGTGGAAGGAAGAAAATATGAGATAGACCTATTTTAAAAAGTCCAATGAAAGGTATTTAAATTTTATATTTTTTTCAACTCTTTATCTTAGGTAGAAAATTTGACTTCTTGGCCCTGGAGGTATAATGCTTGAACTTTGTGGTTTAGAATAAGACATTGAACAGATACCAGTTTCGTTATAATGCAGATTTTTAACTTTAACATTTTAAGTATGACTGCTCCTATGCATCCAAGACAATGAGCTATTACCTTCTTCTTTTAAAAAAGTCTATTTTAAAGACACAAAATTATTGAAGTTTAATCTTACCACTTATTGTCCCTAAAAAGAATTTCACTATACTATTAAATGCCCTGTTTTGTAAAGTTTTACAATAATCGTAAAATTTTAATCATAAAGTTTTAAGAGCAGACCTCACTAATTAAATGATAGGAAATCCTGATTAAAAAAATTAAATGCAAAACTTAAATTTCCAGGAATACAAAATATATTCAGAAACCTCACTGAGAAAGCTATAACATTCAGGGTGTCAGTATGAAATAACGAGACTTAACTTTCAGTAAATTAGCCATAATTTGAATTTCAGATGGATGTGTTCCTTCCAACGTACCCCATTCCAGGGCTGTGAAATAATTTTGGAAGTCAATTACATATGCAATACCTGGGCTGTGTTAAGAAATGAATTTCAGAAACAAAATGATTGTCTTGTGATTTGGGGGAAGGCAAAGAAATTACTCTTATCTATTAATACCTGGACAAATCCTTATTTTTCCTACATTCAGTGCTGTCTTGTCCAATGAAGTAAATTTGGGGTCCTGCAAAGCAGCTCTTATAACACAGAGTGATTTTCTGAGATGATATTCATGACCTACTGTGACAGGTTGACTTATATCCCTTAAAATAGGCATGTAGGAATCTTAACACTCAGTGTTTCTGAATGTGACCTAATTTGAATATAAGGCATTTAATGAAGTAATGGAGTTAAAATGAAGTCATCAGGCCAGGTTCTAATCCAATAAGAATGGTGTCCCTACTAAGGAGAAATTTGGACACAGAAGCAGACACCCAGAGTCCGAAAAATGATGTGAACAGACAGAAAGAAGACTGCCAGCATCTACCAGCCTAGAGGGGCCAAGAGCAGAATATGCCTTCCCACCCCTCAGAAGGAGCCGACCCTGCTGACACCCCGACTTAGCATCTCTGGCCTCCAGATCTGTGCGACAATGAGTTTCTTTGTGTCAGCCACCCGGTTTGTGGTGCTTTGCTTCAGCAGCCCCAGCAAACTAACACTCCTACTACATGGCAATCATAAACTTCTGTCTCTGTAGTTTTCTAAAATGGTCCCAAGCCTAAAGAACATCTTTGCTCTGTTGAGAGCCTTCTGTGTTAGAAACGTTGCTTGTGAGGAATCCCTATTTACTCTCTAGGTCTAATATTGCTAGACTAAAAAAATAATAGATGCTAAAGAAATAGCTGTTAAACCCGAATGTCAGCTAAGTACTGTGTTGTTCTGAAGTCCGATGAAGGCCGTGGAACACACGATTACTCTTACAAACTCTCCAGAGATGCCAGGGTTGAAGAACAGAGGGATGGAGTCTGTTGGACCGCCTTGTTTATTCCTGATCTCTTGCTCTAGGTAATTTGACATATGGCTTGACTTGTTCTCTCCATATTTAGAGAGTACTCTTCTTGGCATTGCCAATGACATAATCCCTTTTACTAAAACTTTCTCTGTGATATCAGTATATAAAGCAACCTGAGAATTTGAGGCAAAAGAAAATTGCGTTACAATAGTCACCATAAAGAGCTTCAGACTAACTATCAGGCATCCCAGCCTTTTGTGACTTTTGTTGATGTCAGTCAGTAGGATTTTTAAAAATTTACCCTTCCCATTTGGTTCATAGGTTTTAGTCTCAAGCATCTCACTTGGCCCCTAATTTCTCCATGATTCCATGGCCTCTCCATATTTCTCCCTGTACTCCTTCTTGTTATGGACTGAAAAGTGCCCCCCAAAATTCATTCATTGAGGCGCTAACTTCCAATGTGATGGTATTGGAGCTGGAGGTTTAGGGCTTGAGGTAGGGCCCTCCTGGTGAGATTAGTGTCCATCTGATAAGAATATGCACCCGAAAGCTTGCCCCCTCCACTCTCCCACAAGCATCCAGGGAAAGCCAAGTGAGGACACAGGGAGATGGCATTCTCAGCAGATCCCAACTATATGGACACCCCGATCTTGGGCTTTCAGCCTCCGAAAAATACATGCCTTTGGCTTAAGTCACTCAGTCTGTGGTCCTCTTTTATGGAAGCCAGAACTGACTGAGACCCCTCTCCTGGTTTTACTTGAAACTCAGTCCCTTTTCTTCCTTTTGCTGAGAGACTTAGCTTTTTACTCATTGCATACCTCCCTGTACAAATCCAGAGGGGTCCGTAAGGAGCTGTGCTAAGCAGTGGTCATCTATTTTGTGTGTGTTATCTCCTAATCACTCAGAAAAGAAAGACCGACAGGAAAAAAAAAATGGCAAACCTTCTAAATTTCTAGATTCACCTCTAATTCTCAGCAGGGAAGGTAACTTGGGAGCAATATTAAATGCTATAATTTTTAACGATATAAATTTTGCTACTCTGCTTACAAGAGTGACTAGAGTTAATTTGGATTATGAACAAAAAACTCTTTATATGTTTGTTTAACAAATACACAGTGCACGGCCGGAATAAATGAATTAGCAAATCAATAAACATCATGATGAGAGAAGGTGGATAACGGAATCAGGCAGACCTGAATTCAGATTCGAAACATCATGATTATCGTCTCGATGCCCTTTGGAGTAAGGTTCCTCCATTTTTGTTTCATTTGTAAAATTAAGCTTCAAATGTTTCACTCAAAGTATTTCCGGAAATTAAGTAAGATAGCACACCTGACATTGTTGTCTGCTTAGTGATGGATGCTCCAAAGCAGGCATAACATGATTGTTATTTTTCTCATGAAAGTCTAGTCCTGACCATGATCACTTAGTTTTACTGTTAGTGCTAATGATTTAAAATGGCGCATGTGGATGCCAACACACGGAAGTGTGTGTTGTGTGTGTATAGGTTTATACAGGGTCCAGCACAAATGTTATCCCTTTTTTATGGCACAGTTTTTATGACAAAATCATGAGCACATAATTCTGTAACCTAACAATGTCATACTCAAGCACACCGTATGACATTTTGGGTGAAATGTTCAAACTGCTGTCTATCTCATGTGAGACATTCACGTACCCTACCAACCACATCCAAGCAGGCCTTACTTCTGCCAGAACCTGTATATGACAGATAGATAGGTGGGTAGGTAGGTAGATAGACAGATATGGCCAGTTTTTATTTTTTATCCGAAATAAAATCATATGAACTTAGGAGAGATGAAGAAAATCTTAAAACTAATTCAGAACTTCAGGCTCTTGCTCCAGAAGTGTGTATTGTGGGTGTTCACACACACATGAGGAGAGGATTGGGAAAATAAAAAGAAACAAAAAATCCAGGAAGGCAGTGTCCTTGCCCCACTGTGTTTACACCTCGACTTTCAAAAACATGATGTTAAAGGTGATATTAGTTGCACGAAACAACATTATTTCAGCTACTCCGGAAGCTAGTTGACAGTAAGTAGTCCCTTGGGGTGAGATTCTTCCCAGCAGCTTTGCTCACTGCAATATTTGTTCAAAATTGAGGAGTGATTTGTAAGATCTGTCCCTTCAGGAAAAAAATGTGATATTGATGCCACATAGCTAATGCACAACCAACCCCTCCGCCAAAAAAAAACCCACTACAAAATGAAAGCACCAACCTCAGCCCAGCAAAGTGACAAACATATCATCACTTTCCATTTTTCCTTTGAGCGAAAGATTCATTCTGTAGCAGGCAAAGTAATCCCCAGTGCGCTCTAGCTGAAATGTATTAGGGAAAAAAAAAGAAGAAGAAGAGAAGATTTTCAAAGAAACAGCTCTGGTTTCCTAGTGAACATTTGTTATTATTTCCTCAGCATTTTGAGTTCTGTTGAGTTTAATCGAAGAACTTCGTGAAGCCCCTTTACCAAGTCTCAAGTTAGATGGGGAAGGAGCCTTGTCCAGCAGTTTGCTGGGCACCCAGGATACAACATACTGCTCAGGCTCTTGTTGTTACTGTTGCTGTACCTGGGTCATAGAAGAGAAGCCAGGGGTCGGAGTGCGGCAGTGATGTCCAGGGTCAAACCTCTCAGGAGTGGCAGAACTTGGTCCAGAAGCTTGTGACCATATTGCAAACAGGGAGGGAAGCCTCTGGGGCTTATTATAAGGAGACAGGAGGCAACCGAGGAAGCACGGAAAATGTCAGTTGGGCATCACTTAGAGAAAACTATTTAAGATGGCACAGCAAGTTTCCATTGCCCACGTGGCTACATGAGAGGTAGTGCCGTGCCACAAGGGTCAGGCTGCTCGTATGTAAAGCTCAGTCATTCAATACCATGCTTTAAAGTTGAGGAAAACGTTCCGTCTGCCTAGACTCCTATTTTCCCGTATTTAAAATTAGAATCATGAGATAGTAATGCATGCATTACAGGTATGTGATAAAGATGAACAAAGTGCCCTGGCCGGTGTAGCTCAGAGGACTGAGCATGGGCCTGTGAACCAAAGGGTCACTGGTTTGATTCCCAGTCAGGGCACATGCTTGGGTTGCAGGCCAGGTCTTCAGTAGCAGGGCACAGGAGTGGCAACCACACATTGATGTTTCTCTCCCTCTCTCTCTCCTTCCCTTCCCCTTCTCTCTAAAAATAAATAAATAAATAATTTTTTTAAAAAACAGATGAATAAAGTTAATATGTGCTTTGGAAAGTGGCTGGCTATTGGGAGTTTTCCCATGACAATTAGCTGTCAGTAATATTGTTATTTGGGTCTTCCGTCACAACCATCTGATGGTTTGGGCTCACTTGTTGTCCTATTATCTTACGGCTTTTGCTTACTTCCATAACTCCATATGTCTCTCTGCTGCTGTGGCTGCAAAAATATCTCCTTGTATGTCTCCTATTCTGATTCCTCAAGGAAATGGATATGATCAGACTGGTTAGTTATTATCCATATAGTCTGTTCTTAGGGCAGAACACTTTACTTCTGCAAAACTACCTCAGACACCGGTCGGAAGGAAGTCAGTCGGTTCCCACTCGGGTTGCGTTGTCCTCTGGAATAAAACATGACAAAATGTAGGCTTGTAGAGCCAGCAGCGGATTTTCCTTCACAGGCAGCTTGAGCTTTGATCCATCTCCAGTCTAGTCCGCCTCCCTCTGTCCTTGCCCCGTGGAGCCCACCGCAATTAATATTCTTCCCTGATGCACATCAAAGAGGAGCCGAATGGCACTCTCCTACTTCAAACCCACAGTGAAACGGAAAATAGGAACGGTAAAGCGGGGGGCATGTCAAATCAGCAGGTGCTACACTTCCAAAGCCAGTAGTGTGATACTACCTGCCCATCCGTGATTCGATCTATCCCCTATGATATTTTATCTGGACCAGAGACCATAGTGGCAGTGATTTTTTTTTTTTTTTTTTGCATCAGGTATGGTGATGTGTTCTGGTTGCCTATTGCAGTACAGGTGCTTGCGATGACAAAATGAAGATGCGCCTAATGTCTCTTTATAAGTTAAGAAGGCATTTCTCAACTCTCCTTGCAAACAGCAGGGTTGTATAGTCTCAGTCTGGCCCATAAATGAAACACAGCCCAGAGTCAAGTGTCAGCTGCACTGCCTACCTCCTCACACAGGCCATCACACCGCAGAAGGAGTGAGGGAGCTCCCTGGGCTCTGCTTCGTATGGCGCTAACTCCATTCCTGTGGACGCCCTTCTCACGACCTCATCCCAGCCTCGGGCCCCACCTTCGGATGCCATCACAGTGGGGTTCAGGTTCCAACATACGAACTTTGGGGGACACCAACCTTTGGTCCCTTGCACGAGGTGTACCAGGCTCTGTGCTACACGCATCCCGAGGCCTCACAAGTGTGTCCTTAAGCAGGGATTTCAATCCAGAGCACTGAATCGAAAGCGTGTTCTCTTTCTGTTGGATGTGGGATTTCAAAACCCCACTGCGCATGGCACTCACAGACACAGACGTGCACTGCAGTGTAACTGTCATCCCGGTGCATCAAATTTCAAACTCCTTGCTGACAGAGAACAGCTCTGTGCTTGTTTTTACATCTCAAAATACCTGATAATAAATGAGCAGTCCTGATGAATAATGCAGTTCTTCCAAGCTCCAATGTGTAGTATTAAAGTTCCACGCTCTGTGTGGTTACGTACATTTGTTCAGTTTTGTAAAACAATCATGGAAGTGTGTACCTATGAGTTTGTATATAAAGTGTGTTTACTAGACATCCATAAATAAAGTTAAAGGTATTCACTTTTTGAAGGCATTTGCATATTAACAATAAGGATATAACACACCACACAAAAGACCAATTTCAGGTTTAGGAATGATGTGTAGAGAACCGGACATCTATGGAGTTCATAAATATCTATGAACACCTTTCATAAGACTGATATACCATATTTTTGGACTATAAGACGCAACCCCCCCCCCCCGATTTGAGAGGAATAATGGTTGTTAATGCTTCTGTTGAGTTCTGTTTACATTTACATTGGTGAAATATTATGTTATTTATGTTATTAAATATTTTACCACATTTTTTGCTTCAAAAATTTTTTTCTACTTTCCTCCTCTAAAACCTAGGTGCGTCTTATGATCTGAAAAATACAGTAACTATGTCAATTTATTTATTTTGGATTTATGTGCTTCATACTGCCTTGGAGATAAATAAATGATACACTAACTGAAATGAAGAACAATTCACAGGAAATCAACAGTAGAGTGGATAAATCTGAATAGCAAACCAGTAACTTGTAATATAAGGAAGTAAAAAACACCCAATGAGAATAGCAAGAAAAAAACAAAACAACCCAGACAAATGGGGATAGTGTGAGGAGCCTCTGGGACAACTTCAAGCATACCAACATTTACATCTGGGGATGCCCGGAGAAGAGTGAGAGCAAAATATTGAAAACCTATTTGAAAAAATAATGATTGAAAATGCCCCTAACTTGGTGAAGGAAATAGACATATGAATCCTGGAAGTGCAAAGGGTCCCAAACAAGTGAACCCAAAGAGGCCGACACCAAGACACATCATAATGAAAATGGCGAAGTTTAAAGACAAAGAGGGAATCTTTAAAACAGTAAGAGAAAAGCAGTTAGTTATTTTCAAGGGAGCTCCCATAAGACTGTCAGCTGATTTCTCAGAAGAAACTTTGCAGACTAGAAGGGATTGGCAAGACATATTCAAAGTCATGAAAAGTTGGGACCTACAGCCAAGACTGCTCTATCCACCAAAGCTGTCATTTAGAATAGAAGGACAGGTAACGAGCTTCTCAGACAAGACAAAGCTAAAGGAGTTCATCACCACCAAACCGGTGTTATATGAAATGTTAAAGGGTCTTCTTTAAGAAGAAGGAAAAGATAAAATATATGAACAATAAAATGGCAATAAATACATATCTATCAATAATTGAATCTACAATAAAAACAAAGTAAATGAACAAACAGAATAGAAACAGACTCATAGATACAGAGAATGTTTTTATGGTTGCCAGATGGCAGAGGGATTGGAGGGAAGTGTGAAAAAGTTGGAGGGATTAAGAAGTACAAATTGGTACTTACAGAATAGTTATGTGGATGTGAAGTACAACATAGGGAATATAGTAGCCAAAGACTATATATGCTTGACCCATGCACGTGGGCAATGGTGTGGGAATTACCTGAGGGAGTAAGAGAATCTGGTTAGAGGGGGCAAAAGAGGGGGAAATTGGGGCACCTGTAATAGCATGAACAATAAAATATTATTTAAAAATATGTTAAGAAAATATATTAATCCAAACCCAACACATACAGACACTTCACTAAGACAAATATATTACAATAATAATAATAATTATCACCATTACATTCTTTATCTCATTACTTCTATTTACTTTACTTCATTTTTCCACTCTCTTTAATTATTTTCTTAAATTTATGACCATTGCTCTAAAACTATAAATTTAATTTCATAGCTCATAGAATCAAGTGTTGAAAAAATAATTGCAGGGCTTGACAGTAAATATTACAACTTTGCAAGCCATATCAATCAGAACAACTGGGTGTCGTGTTGCAATAAAACTTTATTTACAAAAGCAGACAGTTGCTCAGATCTGATTCACAAACAGTACTTTTCCCACTGTGGATCATAGTGACTAAGGAGTCATAAAGCTCAGTTTGAAAAATATTGCTCAAAAAGTAGCTCTTCTCCAAAATTCAGCCTTAGAACCTTTTATACTCTTAAAATTATTGAAGCGAACTGATGTTTATGTGGGTTATATGTATCATTATTTATCATATCAGAAATTAAAATGGAGAACATCTATTTATTAATCCATCTAAAATAATGCATTTCATGTTAGTGGAAATGACATATATTTATGAAAAAATAATTGTTTCACAAAGCACAAATAAATTACTGAACAGAGCAGCATGCTTTTACGTTGAACAAATCTCATTAATATCTGGATTAAAAGGGCATAGCTGAATTCTTGTTTCCATTTTTTCATTCATTCTGGTGAAGCATGGCACATTATTTTGGTTAAATGATATGAGAAGGAAACAGCCTTACACTCATATGTATTGAAAAAGGAAGGGGCATTTTAATAGCCTTATCAGGTATTTATGGATATCCTTTTGTGATGCTTCACTAAAATTTAATAAATGGTAGTTTCGTAAATGTGAGTTATAAGTTTGAAAACCATATTAATGAACATCTGTTAATATCATCACTGATCTCTCTAAATATCAGGAAGCTGTGAACCTCACAGTAGTGTATACACATTTTCTAACATGCAAGTTTGCTTGAAACTTGAATTTTTTTTTATTTTTTGATAAGATGCTGTCACTTATTTTTCTTGAAGTGCCAGGAGTGCTTTATTTATTTTTGAAGAATGATCAGCTATACACCCAAGTCTAAACAGCCATAATGTATTTGTATGTGGTAAAGAATTCAACCTTGCCTCCAAAGAGGTCTGACCTATTTCCTCAGGTTCTTGAAAATAATCTCTAAACCTCTGGACTCTCATGCCTATATGTGTGTCTTTGTTTACTTTGGGGCCTTGGTCATGCCACATAATACATGTGATTTGGGTCAGACTTTGGGGCACACTAACACAGTGGTTTGGGGAGCTTTGGGTCATGCCATATCTGTTTGAAGCTCCCAAAGCTGGAGATTGAGGTTATCTAGGTGGACAGCCAACCAGGTTTGTGTGACCAAGCGCAAGTGAAATCTGTCCCTAGTTGGAAATATCGCATTCATGTTGCCACACACTGATGTCAGAAAGTAATGCTGCTCTTGAGTGCATGGGGAGAAGACGCTGGAAGATTTGTGTATGGGGCTTTCCTGAGCTCTGCTGTAGTGTGTGCCTCCTCTCATGGCTAATTTTCATCAGTATCCTTGGGTGCTGGTGAACTATAACCATGAGTGTCACAACTTTTAATTAGTTATTTGAGCTTATTTTTAGCCAATTATTGAACCTAAGGGTTGTCTTGAGGACTTTGGAACTTGCAACTGTCTCAAGCTGGGTGGTCTTATAGATGAATGGCAATAAAGAATGCACTGGTCACTAGTATAGCTGGATATTATTACTGCCTTCATTTGTGCCAAGTCCCCAGAAGTGTTACCCATTATTGTTTTTCTACTAGTGTCCATTCAGTAAATGTAGAGAAAAGTGTCTTTAATTGTTTTATAAATATAATTAGGGGCCCTGGCTGGCATAGCTCAGTGGATTGAGCGCGGGCCTGCGAGCCAGATGATCGCGGTTCGATTCCCAGTCAGGGCACATGCCTGGGTTGCGGGCCAGTTCCCAGCAGGGGACACACGAGAGGCAACCATACATTGATATTTCTCTCCCTCTCTCCTTCCCTTCCCCTCTAAAGATAAATAAATAAAATCTTTAAAAAAATATATAATTAGGAACTCACAACCCACCTAAAATGATGTTAGGACTTCCAAGGACCTCTGTGCCCTTCTTTAAAAACAATTTCTATAAAAATAATGTGATATATAGCATATTATATATATCAATATATATCTATATCTATATCTATATCTATATCTATATCTATATCTATATCTATATAACTCTCTACTTAATAGCTTGGATTCCACTAAGTTAAAAGAGAAAAGCTAAATTGTAAGCTTGATTGAAAACTCTTCCATGAATTTCATGTTTCTGAATTTCTTCACTGTCGATCCGGCTCTTTCATTATCTTTCATTTGAATGTCCTTTGTTTCCCAGAATTTTCTCACCTGCCTCACGACTTGGCAACTCTGCCTGAAAGGTTGTTTTCTTACCTCCCATACCACCGAGAGTTCATTCATCTATCTGTGCTCTCAAGTGAACACACACTCATTCGTTCTCTAACACACTTCATATGTCTAGAGTCCTCTCACTCTCCACATTTCCTATTCATGCTTTAAGCAGCATCTTTAAATAGCTCCCCCCTCAAAAGGCCTTTGGTGATTATCCTGCTCCCTTTTTCTTGTATTTATTGCTGCATTTTTCATGGACTAGCATAGCGCCTGGTAGGTAGGGTGCATAAAATGCAATGAGCTGAAAATAAATAATGATTGAATATAAACAGCCTGATGAATTCGGTTGTCAGCTATCATTTTGCAGCCAGATGCAGTGTTCTAAGATCCAGCATGACACCCTCTGATTTAAGCTGCATCCCTTCCCTTATTTATGTGTGCGTAGGTGGTGGATGGATGGCTGGATAGACAGACAGACAGATAGATAGCTGATACATACATATACTCACAGGCTGGCACATGGGAGCGAGCATTCATTACAAACTTGTTAAAGGTATGCATAAGGTAATTGTAAACACATTTTAAAGAATATCCAGCTTTAGAATTCAACAGAGCCATTAATCACATTATATAATCACATTATTTTTAACACACTTTTTCTCTTTAAAATACTTAAACAGTTTGTATTCTACTATTTTGTGTAGACAACAGACTTTCTTGACCTGGAGAATTAACTCCTAGGTGGTTTTCTTAGTCTCTCGTTATTGGAATGGGTGTGAGGGGGAGGTATGGGGAAGTGTGGGCAAACATCTGGCATCATCAAATTTATGAAAACAAAAGGCAAAATCAACAAGATGACTCCATGTGTAGAATATAAAGATGGAGATACCTGTGCAGATGATTTAATCCAAGTTCTTAATTTTATAGAACCAATTTTTGATGCTTAGTTGGGGCTAGCATTTCGTGCTAATGGTCTGTGCTGTGTTTATTATCCTAATGGCATTCCTACATTAATTGTATACATTTCTTGGCCACTTTGGAAGGAAGCTCCAATATACAATAGCACGTAAAGACATGTGCTGTTCATCCCTTAAACCGTCTCCTCAGTGGACTGCCTTCGAGAGGTCCATGTCTGTCTGCTCATGCTGGCCCACAGACAAAGGGCTGCCTTGGGCCCTCTACTTTTCCAGGTGAGGAAGAAGCCAGAGAATCAGATTTGGATAAGACACAGGACAGAAGGTGATTCATACCTGATGTCTGGATAACTCTCACAGCTCCTCAGTTGCTCTTGGGAGTTCTCTTGCCATGAAAATAAAATAAAGATCTGTTACAAAGCATCAGAGGACAGGGAATGGTAAGAGGAATTTCCAAGCATCTCCTAAAGCTAGACAAGCTTTTCTGCACTCCATTTTTTATTTGCAGATAAGCAACCTAAAGCCCAACATTATACAGCCGACCCAGCACCCAGATTTTTTTATTCCCAGGAGAGTGATTTTTTCATATCCCCTAAGATTTTATTATCTCTCAATGTGTGATCAAAATTTTGACTTTCTTCCGCTGAACAAAAGTATCCCTTAAGTTCTTTCCTCTCTTGTAAATCTCTAAGTGCTTTTGTTAGCTAGAAATGGCAAAGCCCCACAATTTGGGTAAGAATATTTTATGTTTAAGTAATATATTTAATTTCCATATCTAAATATTTAAAAATCAATCTAAATTTAAAATTAAAAAATGTAAATTTGAAATTTAAAAATAAATGGAAATATTTAAATTATTATCTTCAGTTTCCTCCTTGAATAGTCTTCTACTGATTTATGCATGTTATGCGGCTTAGTTATGAGTAAATAATAGAAATAAGGAACACAGGTTGACTTGTTTTTAACCTTTTATTTTTCTTCCTCACACTGTTCTTTCTCTCACTCTTCCTCCCTCTGCCCACCCTCTCAGTTCAATTTTGTATCTTTAATTCTCATTAGTTTTAACAATCTGTGACACTTCTCACCTTCAGCATACATTCTTGGTAGCACCTGGATATCTTGACTTTCACCGCCTTGAAAACAAACAAAGAAAAACTTAATACACCTTTCAAATCCTACCCTCTTGACTGCATTATGAACTCCAGAGGCATCTCAAAGTTCCTTTGTCCCCTCTAAAAAAGAATGATTCAATGATCCTCAGGTCTAAGAAAACCAGTATTAGATGTAAATGCTTCAGTTCAACATGGAAATTCTCCCTCTTTCCTTGATTAGTCCTCTCCTTGTAAAATTGCCTATTGCAATGTGATTTCTCCTTGGGTGGTTAGGACTCTTTCTATGGATTATAAGAATTGAGGATTTTCAGAATAAGTATCTATAAACGGCTTTATTAAGACTAATGTGTAGAAAGATATTTATTCTCTTTGTGTGACCATCGCACAGTGCACCGGAGTTGTCAGGTATGAAGAGTCACAGTGAATCAAATGGCTTTGCTCATACTGAACAGTATTTTACTTTACTCTTTGCTGGCATATGTCTCAGAAATTATTCTTGTAAATTTGCTATCACGATATAGACCTTATCTGGAACTTGCGTAGGGTTGCTATTCCAGCCAAATATATTTATGACTTCTTACTGAATATATTCTTAAGTTTCTGTTACAGGAATGTGCATGTGTGATTCAGTATCAAAAACTGTGTGGCCGGTTTGGGCTCTGCCCGTGGTGCTGACGTTGAGATTCAGAGGTCCCAAGGCTGAAGAGAATGGAGTAGTGTGTGTGTGCAGGCGTGTGTGTGTGCAGGCGTGCAAGGGGAACAGCGGGGGAGCCTAGCTTATGCACCAAGAGGGGTAAAGAACATTGGCAGAAAGACATTGGGCCTGAAAAGTGGACTGCTATCTTCCTCCTGCAGAGAAGCAGGACGGGGGCAGGGGGAAGAAATCGCACAGGGATAGTGGTTCAGAACTAAATCTGTGGCCAGCACCAGATGACTGTCTTTTTCTCTGTTCCTGGATGACCTGAAAAGAGGTTCAGGGTATCCTATAGGACAATGAAAAGTCACCCAACCTGCCAGGACAAATATCTGTGAGGGGATGTTGGTGACAAATTGTCGAAGGAATGTTAAAAGGATCTCTGATTTTCGAGAACTTGTAGTAATCAAAACAGAAAAGAAATAAAATTATATGGCCTCACCATCTCTTTTCCTTGCTAAGTGGATGCAGCTCCACCCTCCCCCACCCCACAATATTGAGCAGCTATTTCATGTGGGCTCTTATTAGCTAAAGATTACTTCCTTTGCTCTCAGCCCGTGGTGAGACTATACACTAGCCACCTCTAAGCGCTGCTCCACTCTGCTTGGATCTAATTCTTGTCATTCCTATTAAGGTGCTTTGGGGCCTCCCCAGACTTGTCTCCTAACCTGAGCTCTGTGTATCATGGCTCTGGAATGCTGAGAAAGGATAGCTCCTTCAGCGGGCAAACAATTTTATAATATATTGAAATGGAGCTTTGGGGGTGGAGAAATTGCCACCGCCATTGAAGTGATCAGAGAGGGAACAATAAACAGAGCTGTTTGGGCTGGATGACGTGCGGGACTGGATGAGCGATTTCCTGTTCTCCCGCCGCGCCTGCCCCATTAGCCGTGGCCGGGAAAGCATAGGGAGCCCTTAGGAGTTTTATGGGTTTGCGTTTATTGCAGCTTGTCTTTATGGATTAGACTTTGTTTGTTAAGAATGAAAAAAAATGTGTCCTTCATGTAAACAAGGTTTGCTTACAGTGATTGACTCTGAGTGGTAATATACATAGTTTTGTATTTATATAGTATCTGCTTTCCAACAATTCTAAAATGAAAATGCACTACTCTAATGATCAAGAGCCAACGAATCAAATCACATAAGACAAAGCTTCATAAAATAAACTTGATGGGTGTTTGACTACAGTTGTCATCGTCGCCTCATCCCCCACTCCCAAAACGAATATGCCCACAGAGAGTGATGGTCTGCTGAACTGATTAGCAGTCATGAACAGGGGCAGTATCTCAAACTGTTGTGAGGGTTTTAAGTCTTGTTGTATCTGTGTGCATGTCTATAAGATGACTGCCTCGTTTTTAAAATTTCAAGATGGGTCACTCTCCTCCCTGATGCTATTGGAAAGAAAGTGCATGGCGGCAGAGGGGACAGGAAGTTTTCAGCTGGCCAGTGAGTGCCGACGGGCCTCACGGAGGCCATGCGGCTGTGGCCTGTCCCCCGTCTGGGACTTCCCTTCATAGACTCGCCACTCCACTGATCAACCCTGTGATTTTTAGGAGGCTTATTAATATCCTTCTGCCTCAACTTCAACACGTAAAATGAGAAAAAGCACTGTGGCACATTTAGCAAAGAATTAACACCTTATCATGTATATGTATACAGATGAGGCAAAATGGGTTGACAGTTGTTCATATAGAAAATAATACAATTATGAAATAATAATATAAGAAGATGCTGTGCTTTGTAGCTCACAACTGCAAACCTACTTTTTTATACCCTATATACATATATATGTGTGTATAATATTTTTCTATATAATGGTTTTAAAAGACACAAAGCTCAGTTCCAGAAAAAGGTACAACCCTATTACGAGTAGGCAAGTTATAGAAAAGCAAAGGTGAAGGACAATGAAATAAAAGCGTGTTAACCTTTTTGGTGTCATAGATCTGCACGCCAACGAGTCCCTTTGTTTTGCACATATGAGTAGATCACAAGTTTGTTGTGATAATCGGAAGGTTAATTTCTACAACAGGCCTAAAATAATACCTACGATAAGAAAGTGGTTTGAATAATGATTTATGCATTTCAGAAGCCTTTGGGAAGAGAACCTATGTGGTCCCACCAGTACCTGTGGGCCCAGAGACTGAGATACGACCTCTGAGAAGAAGGGAGCAGGTTGCTGGCAAGAGGAGGAAGGGGAGAAGACCGGACTGTATTCTGGCTTTCAGAACGAGACCCTTGCGGGCTCTTGATATTCAGAAACCACGGCAGAAGTCCAGTTTACACAATCATTCATCAAAATGTGAGTTCACCTTCTAGTGCGACATTAGTACTCAGCTTTCTTCCACCCCCTGCTCTTCCTTCTTCCCCCTTCCCTCCTCCTCCATGCTTCTCATTATCAGCAGTATGTTCTCATCTCAATTACCATTAACTGAGTACCTTATTCTTTGACTTGTAGTGCGTTAGACTCTCTCTCTCTCCCTCACTCTCCCTCTCTATCAGCTAGCACTCAGAACAACCTTTCAAGAAATATACCATCCTTATTTCGATAGATAATAAAACCCGAGTAGTTATTCAGGCTGCTTGAAGTCATCCAGTAGAAAACATGCTATAGCCATGGTTACCAACTTAATTTTTCTCATAGCAAAGTAAATTATTTAGGTTGGAGAGAGAAAACAAAATGTGCCTCCCACCAGGGACGCTGCCTCTCTGGACAGTGGCAGTGGGGCTCATGGCAGAACCCAGGCACAGGTGAGGGTGGCCAGTTTGCTTACGCACAGGCTTACTTCAGGAATGGGATGTGCCCCAGGGCAGTCCCTGGGGCAGGGCTTCGGGGCAACGTGGCCTCTTCCAGCAAGCGGAGCTCTCAGCCCCCCGCCAGCTGCAGGCCTTCTCAGCATCCCGGAGAAGTGGGGTTTTTTCAGGTTCTGTTTCAGGGACGGACTCCCTAAATCTTTCTCTTCGTCCTTGGGCATATGTAAACTGATTTTTCAAACCCGTAAGCACGCTGAGTAAATACTGACACATGCTCACTCAACGGCAAGCAGAAAGCAAAGAAAAGGGGAAAATGTCAATCCCTTACATATGAAAAATAAATTTTAAAAAATCTTTTAAGACATTCTAAAATGTTGCCACATTAGCAGCTCTCGAAACTGCGAAGTTACGTTAACCTATGCGTGCAGAACTCAAAGCACGTTTCCTGTGGGGCCTTCCTGCTGTTCAAGGCAGGAGGAAAGGAGAGAAAGTGTCTCACTTACAAGTTTGCAGTGTGAATTATTTTTAACTTAAAAAGTACGTTTTTGATGAAATTCTAAGTTTTCTTTCATTTTTATGCACGCCCCCCACGTACCCTCTGCTCGAGCCACGGACTATTTCTTGCCATTCCCCCAACACTCCAGACTCCGTCATATTCCATGGTTTTGCACATGTATTTTTTTTCTAACGGAGACACCCTGACAAGGAGTTCTGCCAGCTCCAAATTTAAAAGGCAGATAGAATGTCACTTCCTCTGTCAGACCTTCCCAAAAGGCTTCACTGCATCGGACATGCTCGCCCACTCTGTTTCTGCCTCTGTACAGCACGTATCTTTGCATCTGTACCCCAGTTATATTTCAATCATGCAGCACTCATTGCTCGGAGTTCCCTGAGTCCAAGGATTGTATCTCCTACATGAGCTGACTTCTGGGGTTGAGAACTAGTGTGAACTCAATATATGTAAACACAACACACACACACAGATGCTGATGAATGAGTTTCAACACTTCTCCCGGCCCCTCCTCGCTTTCTAGTCAGGAGACAACCACATTTTATAAGGAGTTTATTGTGCTGTAAGCAACGCTATAGAAAGCGACCCCAGAGTAAAAAAATAAAGAAATAAAAAGGAAAACTAGCATGTTTGCCATCTCAGAAAGAGGAGACCATTACTGTCCATGAAGGGTCATCATGCCCCCACCACTGGCTCCACACTTCATTTTTGTTACTCCATTGTGAGTGCCATTCCTACCTTGGGTCTTGCAAGTTCTAATTGTCTGCCCGATTTTCCTCACTGTTCTGACATCCAACACCTTACTCTCCAAATGGGGAATGACTTATTCATATCATCGAGGTTTAGTGAGGACTGCTGGGGGCTTGATACATGGCAGAAGCTGAATATGCTGTAGCTAACTATTTGGTCAGCACAGTCAACCCTTGGTTTCACAAGTAAATCTTAGAACTGGACATCTGCAGATGGATCCATTGACTGGTTACCTGCAGAAAACCTGGATGTCATATGGCCAATCGACTGGCACCATGGTGTGGAGCGAAGAACACTGGATTAGGAGTCAAGGTTAGTTGACTCATCTGATGGGTGGCTGTAAGAGGCAACAGTTGGGGAAGGGTCGTGCACAGAGTTTTGCATCTTGATTCTGGTCCAGCCTTTTCAACAATTACATTTGCGGTCTTGGGCAAATGATCTCTTTCTAATGATGAGTCCATTTCCCAACTTGCTAAATGCAAATCTCAATATCTAACTCCCAGAAATTTTGTGGTTATTAAATAATATTATAACAGAGCAATTTACTGAATGTTTTCTGTATGTCAGGCATTGGGTTAAGTGCCGTGCCTGAATCATCTCATTTAATATTAAGAAAAATCTATAAAGCAGAAGCTACTATCTATTTATAAATGAGAATGTCAGGGTTTTGTGGGGGCTGAGTTCCCAGTGAAGCACAGCTGGTCGACCTGGATTCAAAGCTCACCCTCGCAGGCCTGAGCTGTACTGTTTCCGGTTAATTCAGTGCATTTAACAAGCACTTGTTCTGGGATTACTAACGGGAAGACACAGAGGTGAATAGGACAAACAACGTCTCTCCTTTTATGACAGTTGCATTCAAATAGGAAAGAAACCAACAAACAACATAGTTTCAGTTAGGGTTGATACATTTGGGGGGGAAAGCAGAATGCTAGGAGAGCCCGATAAGACAGGAGCAAAGGAAGCCTTTCTGAGTTGATAACATCTGCTCTGAGACCTACCTAATGAGAGGACTGTGT
Source organism: Carollia perspicillata (assembly GCA_004027735.1). Taxonomy (NCBI): domain Eukaryota; kingdom Metazoa; phylum Chordata; class Mammalia; order Chiroptera; family Phyllostomidae; genus Carollia; species Carollia perspicillata. Next base: position 21,543 of record PVKM010019624.1, read on the forward strand.
GTGGTAAAGGGACTGAGCACCATCTGGGTGTGGCTCCACAAGTGTGCCCTGAGGTGAGTGTAAGCAGGAATCAATCACTGACTCAGTCTGTCTGCCAGTCAGCCAGCCAGCCAGCCTACCACTAGACTCAGCCCCTCCACTAATTGGCCGTGAGACCTTCACAGTGGTCCTTAACCTCCACTGCATAGCAGCTCTTTTGAAAGCACTGATGTCCTCAGGGTTTCTGATTTAATTGGTCTGGGATGGAGCCACGTATCTTAAGGTTTAACAAATCCTTAGGCAAGTCTGATAATCAGCCATGGTTAAGAGTTATTAACCTAAAAAAAATATTTCCTACCTTTGAGCCTTATTTTTTCCCCCATGAAAGTAGAAGAGGAAATCATGAGCCAGCTCCGTTAGAGTTGACTTTTGCGAATCAAAGCATGATGAACCAGCAACACCACAGTCGTGGGTCCCACTGGTTCCCAGGGAATTGGGATCTGGATGTTGGCAATATCTCCAAGTGATTTCTTAGTCCATTGAAGACTCAGACATGCTGGAATACATCATGCCGTGAATTAAAGTTGCCAGTAACCAATGAGAGTGCACAGTCATCAACAATCATCCTTAAATCGAGGACAAGCGTGGGACGCCTTCTCAGCAACAGGGGTAGGTTTCACGTTCAAGTCAGAACAGTTCCTACAAACTGCCCAGACAATCAGATAAGCCCTTTTTGGATTTCCAAATTCATGCATAAATGTCTCCCCGAGAAGCTTGGCGTAGATTTTATTTTCATGCTTCAAGATACTGTTTTGAACTTTAACCAAAACTTTCCCAACCTAAAGAATAAATTATGAATAAGGTCATAAATCTCATTAAAATCTAATATTTAGCAAAGCTGCCTGGTGTGTATACTATGGAAGATTGGATTTCACTGTAACTGGAGCCCGATGTATAATGTTGCAAGTTAATTACAGAGGTTAGTTCTTCAACATGTAATGATAGCTTGTAGAGGCTCAGTCTCTGTGCTGCCATCAGGGTTTAAGTGCTCTTCAGAGACCAAATTTAATAACCGTTCATCTCTGCAGGTTCACAAGACTAAACGTGTCCCGGGTAAATAGCAATTCACATGTTTTCAGGTGTAGATAAAATTAACAGATTAATGAAGTCTTCATACACGTGCACACACAAAAGAAACAGCCCTTCTTACAACAACATTAGGTCTGCCTCAGCTCTTAAATTCTCTCCCATCAGCCTTAGCCATGGACTTGATTTAAAGGGTTGGGAAGTTGCAGGTATTTGGTTACTCAGTTGGCCCCTTAGGGTGTCTCTGCACCTTCCACTTGCAAATGGTTCTAATGGTTCTTCAGTCTGTATTGCTAGAGCTGATGGCATCGTCACAATAATTGCATTGTTTATGTACAGTAGAATCAAGATGTGAAGAGGCAGGTGGTAAGCCTTGACTGATTGTGCTTCTTCTGTCTGTTTCTGAAGGGAACTCAACGGTGCTTTTCTCTTACAAAACAGCACCCGTCATACCATGAAAATGCAGAGAAATGCACACGAACACACACACACGCCTACATCCTTTCCTCAGCAGAAAAGGAGCAGCAAAGTGACAGCGCGCTCTACCTATGTTTTGTTTCCTTAGCTAAATAAGTTTTTGGTTTCTGTTCAATCGATATAGTAAAGGATAACTTAATGAAAGAAAAGACACAAATTACGTTTTCTTGTTTCTCCGAAACAGATTAATCCACGGGGTGCTTTATCTTGTTTAGAAGTTGACTTAACCCAGGAGGTATCACAGAATAATTTTCAATGTAGAAAAATAAGCTCGGCCCAGAGATAGACGTTTAAATAGCATTGATAAATCAAATGCAAACGTCGATACTTGTTAGCATTCCTTTAAATGTGCTCTCCTTCTAGCTAATGAAAACCAAGGAGACGCTCGGAATGCCCTGTGGTATTGATTGCCTAGACTTCCAATCCCCCCCCCCGAGATTGCACTACGGCCAGAACTTCCACATGTATATTTTCCAACTAAAGAAAGTAATGATTATAAATTAATGACATCAATTCTACTAAAATGCATTTACTACAGTCTCATGGAGGGGAGGAAAAATAAGTCAACCTCAGCGCCAGCAGAGGAGTTTCAGGCAACATCTTGCTTCCCCAAAGCCATTTGTACGCCGAAAACGGCCCGAAGCTATCGGGATCGTGCACCTGGCTCTTCGAGTCCACCTCACTGGCTTCACTCACTGGGGGTAGAAATAGTAGTACCTTCTTTCCGATGCCTTGATGAGAGATTTGGCCATTGCTGGTTTATATAGTAAATAAAAGAGCCTAATTTTAATATGTCCTTAGGCAATTTGTGCAAAAAGGAGCCGTGTGTGTGTGTGTGTGTGTGTGTGTGTAAAAGAAGGCAGCCAGAATGGACACAGGGTACAGGTACCACTCAGTCCGCTGTTGGCACCCCAGCCCCCCACATTGTGCTGTGTCCTCGGGGTGTCCCTTTCATGA
>PVKM010019625.1:0-24059 GCA_004027735.1 Carollia perspicillata
GCAGCATTGTGGATGAGACTAGAGAAATTCACACGTACTTCTAAGTCCTGTGGAGGAAAAGGGATGGCATGGCTTCTCTCTCAAGAGGAGAAAAAAGCCTCAGAGCACTTCAGCCACTCTCTCAAGGGGAGAGCACCCCAACCCTTGCCTTGATGAGCCCTTGATGAGCTTTTATTGTTTTTTCTGGGCACTTTATATGATGGTCCTCATTTACTATACAGAGGTTCACTTTAGGTGGTTACCTTTTACAGAAAACAAAGGAGAGGATGCAGCTAATCACATCACAGAAGAAGGATATTTGCAAATGCAAAGGGAAAAGTGGTTGAACTGGTTACATTCCATACCTCGAAGATTTAGCACAGACTTTAGGAAGTTACAGTAAGCACTTGTGCCTCAATTCAGGGTGAGGGAGTTTTAGAAAAAGCAAGACTCAAAGCAGCCTAGGTACAATGCAGGCCTGATTCCCCATGGGAGAACCTATCTGTGGGCATGGGTCTTATCTGGGCCCACACCATGCAGAACAGTGTTGTATAGTTACCACAGCATTTTAGTTCTGGTACCGTAATCTGTTAGGTGTCCTGGTGCTGACATAGAAAATTATCACAAATATTGGAACATAAAACAACTCATTTATTACCTCACACTTTCTGTGGATCCGTGTTCCAGACATGTCTCAGCTAAGTCATCTGCTTGAATTCCCACAAGGCTGTGGTCAACAGTCAGTCATATGTGTCTTAAGCTTTTGGGCACTGATTGCTCAGGATTTTTAAACTATACAAATTGTACTGGAGCACTGTATAGTGTATATTTGAAATATATGAATTCATGAGGCATCACCATTATTATAACATCATGCTATATTATTAGTAAACCTATTGATCGAAATGCCTTGGTGTTGAAGCAAATTGTTTTTCAAAGTTGTCCTTTCGGAGCTTGCATTTTATATCACAGTTCTGTGAAGTTTATCTTCATGAGTTGCAGCTCATTTTGAAAGTGACGGCTCCTGCCCTATTTTATAAATGAACCAGCATGATACTCGCCAGGGTAAGAGTGCAGGATGGAGCAAGATGGAAGCCACAATGGTATTTCTGGGTAAAAGGCCAAGACTGTGTTTGGATCTCCTAAATAAATGCAACTTATTTTTAATTTATCTTTGTGAGGAGAATAAAAATGAATGTATATTCCATATAGGTCAATATCTATAAATCATAGGTCAGGGATTGCATTGATTTTCTCCATTGACATTGCCATATCCAAAACCACAGATATAATTGACACCAACACCTGGATAAGTCATTTATTTTATACTGTTATTTTTCATACCCTTTTTGGTTTTTCAGTGGTCAAATAGTTAAATGGGAATATGATAACAATCAGCACATTTCTCAAGTTGTTGCGGAAAAACGGATTCTTACACAATTTGGGGTGATGGAGTAAGCCTTTATTTACGCACCCGGACCCAGAGGAGACAGCCTCCAAATTCTGGGCCCCAAGGCGGGGTTAGGCAGGTGGTTAAATACTCTTGCAGCAAGGCAGGGAGAGGAGGGGTCACGTGGTACAAGGAGGGAGCACAACCAAAGATACAGAAGCAGAGGGCGGAACTTTATCTGGGGCTTGGAACAGGGAGTCAACTTGTCAGCAGGAGGTTATCTGGGGTCCGGAAACCTGCAGGGAGTTACTGGTCTGAGAGCCAGAAGGGAGTTACTGGTCCGGAACAGAGAGCCAACTTTATCTCCCATAACAAAGTTACTACCAACAGTCTCTGCAATTTTTCCAATGGTTGTAGTATTACCTTTAGTGTACCATCTTATCAGGACATTCATAGAGTACTTTCATACACTTCCCGTCATAATAATTTCATGCTCTTCCCATCCTCTCTATAAGGGTTAGTGAGAAGTGCAGAGATTCTACCAGTAACCTAGCATATTTATTCTCCAGTCTACTTTCTGGGACTGGGGAAATAACCACAGGATGCATCCATGGTCCCACTAAACTGTTAGACTACCTTAAGTTAAGTCTTTAGTTGTCACTTGACTACACTAACTTGTAGTTTGTGTCATCTGGGGTCTTTGAGAGTAGCATGAAAACAGAGTCAATATTAAGTAACTCCAGGAATGCCTGGGGATTTTCTTTCATCAGTGTGTAATCAACTTGGTGACATTGTTTATGCCTTTGGGAAATTCTTAGGTGAAGATTAATGGTCTAATTCTGTGGCTGTCTTGCAGCATGCTCCCATCAAATGTCTAAGCCTCTTTCTCTAAGTGGCACCAATCTGTGAAGTAGCTTAAGGCTGGACACAAGAAAGGAGTGGATTAATCCCCACAATAGTAGCTACATTCTGGTTTCTGAACAGTTGATCTAGAATTTCTACCTATATATGTCAAACAGAACCGTATCTGGCTGCTCATGTATTTTAAGAATCCATTATCCATCAGTCATTGTCATGAATCAGTGTATGTCAATATAGTCTGGTTCCCATGGAATTCTTTGGAGTTATTTTATTACTTGATTCTACCTTGTCTGTGGTATTTAAGCACTGCCATCATGCTCTATCATTTTGTGATTCCATTTTTTCCCATTGAATTTGTGGAATTAAATTCCATTACAGCATCCTCTCTCATTTTTCTTTTGTTTGTTTGTTTTTTCACTTTATTTCTGACCAACGAAGGGGAAGCACCAGAGATCTCTTTAGTGACTGATATACTTCTGGCTTCTTCAATGAAGGGGATGACCTCTCTTACTGACAGTATGGTCTGTAAGTAGTTGAGCAGGTTCTTTATAGATACATGCTAATATTCTCATTTCTGGGAGCTTTCTGGTATGACAAGAAGCTTCTGGCATTAGGACTTCATTAACTAAAGGTGACAACTGTATCCAGTCTTTGATTGTTGAACCAAATTAGCTATTAATGTCAGTTCCATCTACTGAAGCAGAAAATTAAATACAAATCCTAGGTAGGTAAAGGCTTTTCAAGGATAAGCCCAGAGGTAATGTGAGGTACTGGGCTGGGAAGCTGTCTGCAATGACAAAAGACATTTAAGGAAACACTGAGGTTCAAAGTTCTTAGCTTCATTCATGAATGTGGACATATAGCAATTCCATGTCTTAAGTTCCTGCTGCTTTTTCAACATACCCATCCATTAGTATAAGAAAGCTGGTGGAATTAAGTCTTTAATTTGTCTTTCAAAGTCTGTACTTCAGCCACTCATATTCTGGCTTTTGTCTTGGTATGAACGATAACAGATTCCTTTAAAGTTGCCACTGAGGCATTTTGATTTTCAATGCATATTCTTAATTACATGTTAATAGTTTTTAATCTGTATGTATGTGTAATCTCTGGGGCTAACCTGAAAAGCAGTATGTTTGGACAATTTTTATAATCACTAATGTTGGCACAATGGTTAGTTGCCACAGCCACGTGATCTCCCAAAACCTGGTGCTCTACATATACTTCATGCCCTTTACTTAATGCTGCCACCAGAGATAGGGATTAGACATGATCCATTTTCTTTGTGCAATAAGATGATTCTTTTGTTACTTGAAAGTATGGAGCAAACTAATTTCTAAATATATGTTGAACTCCATTTTCTGGCCATTTGCGGGACCAATTATTTACCAATTAAGGTTCCATTAAGAAACAGATGGCACACTTAAAACAAGATAAATTGAGAAGGGTTTCATTATAATTTATAAAAAATAGCAACATAAATAATCAGAAGTATAGCTGTTACCACTCCTGTACCAAAAGAGACATAGGAAGGAGGAAGTTGACTTGAATTCCGATGGACATAGTGGTTGTATTAGGTTCAGTACCAGAAACTGGGTGGAATAGAACAACGGAAATGTATTGTCTCACAGCGAGAGAGGCTAGAACTCTGAAACCAAGGTATAAGCAGGGTCATTCTCTCTCTGATGGCTTTCAAGGGGCATCTATCCCTGCCTCTGCCTAGCTTTTGGTATTTTGGGGTAAATAGTTATTTTTTGCAAATTGTTGGTGTTTCTTGTCCTATAGATGAATCTCTGTCTTTATCTTCACATGACCACATTCCCTTTGTGTCTTTCTGTCTCTGTGTCTTGTCTCTTCTTATAGGAACACTAGTTATATTAGATGTAGGGCCTCATCTACCTCAATATGAATAATTATATCTACAAAGCCCTATGTTCAAGTTAGGTCACATCTGGACTTCTGGAAATGAATACATTTGTAGGGACACTACTGAGCCCAGTACAATTATAGAGTATGCACTTGAGAAAGGCTTTACCCTTCAATATAAGTGAAATGACTGTCTTGAGTTGGCCTAGAAATTATGGAGCTAGGAAAATAAATATGTTGGTTTCATTCTTTTCCCTCTATCTAACTGTTCTGCTAGGCTCCTTATTGGCCAACAGAAACTGGAATCTAGGAGACATGACAGCCTTATTATTCATTCTCTTTGTCAGAGATCCAGGTAGAGAAAAGGAAAAAGAGAAACTTAAGGAGCGAAAAATATCTGGTGCACCCCTAACGGGACCCTGGAAATCTAAATCAGCTCACTAGGTTTCCATTACAGATATGGGAAATAGACCCAAAGTTAGGTGCTTGTTGGAATAATGGAATGATCAAAGCAAGAGGATATAACCTAAACTTATTAACTTTGCTTATTAACTTTATAAGCAAAGTTAATAAAAAGTTCTTATTCATAGAATTTGTCACTTTTTTTATTTTGGAGTTTCATCTGCCTTTTAACTTCCCAAGAAGCAGAAACTATTGGGTACTTGAGAGAAAATAAAAAGCTTTGAGAGAAACCAATTAAATTCTCATATTTTGAAAATCTAATTCTATGAGAGTCCAGTAAGGTTATATGCTAAGCTGAAAAGGAAGGCAATTAAATGTCTAAAGATGCTTAGAAGTAGAAAAAGAATGACAGAGAACAGATACTCAAAAACTGATTATGAGAATATGTTCACGAATTCTGATCTTCTAGTCAACTAAAACAATCTTTTGAAGATTCTTTTTAAAAGTATGATTGATGTGGCTTGGAAAAAAACCTACTATTATCCAAAGTGAATAGACATTTTTATCCAACAATGAATTAATTTTTAAAAGATAATAGGATGTCTACATTAAGATAATGTAAATGAAACATGCTTTAGTGTATCATCTCCCTATGCCGCACTAAACAATAAAACACTCACAGTAGCATTGAAAACTTAGGCTAGCAGTTATCGATTCATTAGCGTCTGTGGATAATGTCTATTAGGCGCAAGACACAGTGTCATCTTTTTGTTTATCTCAGCATCTGACATAGGACACTAATCAAGGGAAAGGTAAGTTCCAGTTTGATTCACCCCAACTCTGTTACATTAACTAAAAGACACATTCCTATATCAACCAGACACTCTACACAGGAACACTGCCTTCTTAAGTAGCCACTGCCCATTTCCAACCTCATGATTCCCTTCCATCCTGCATGCTTTCAGCCACTACTCATCTCATGATTAGGAAGAGAAGAGAACAAATACTGAAACAAACAGTGAGAGGCATTCTCATATAGAATCCTCTCATCTAAAGTACTACCACTGAGAGGGACACAAAAAGAAAGGCAATTGATAAGGTTGGGGGGGGTGTACATGTGCACATGTGTGTGCATGCATAATGTATGTGGGTTTATTTTAATGCTCTATAAATGATCAAAGAAAATATGAAATGAAGGACATAACCTTCCTCTTTTTCAAAAATTATAAAATATCCTTAGCTTAAACATGAAAGTTTGTAAGAAAATATACCAAAACAACTATGAAAGTCACTGGAATACATAGTTATGTTATTTTTCTTTGTGACAAGTTTCTGGATTTTCTAAATTTTCTAGACTATGTCTATATAACTCTCATAATTAAGAGTAATAAAACACACTTAAAAATTTTAAAAATGGACAGAAGAGGAGAAAATAGAAAAACAAAAAACTAAGAACAAGATAAAAAAAGAAAAACCTCTTGTCTGGATGATATTACTATATTATCAATTTTTGTAGCAGTGCTTGAAATGATCATTGAATGCACAATAATCTTTATCACACAGATGATGATTCTTGAGTTTGTGCTGTAGACCAATATTTATTAAAAATCGTACCACTGTTTGTGTCTTTATTCTCTGATGTTTTGCTCACAACTTAATAAATGGAAGCTGCACGAGGTATAGTTTTTCAGAATCACATCACAGTATATTTTACCTTGTCAGTTTTTGGAATTTTTGGCCAACCTAAAATAAAGTGCTTACTTTCAATTCAGTTGTTTCACTCGTGCTTTAAGATCTAGAGCAACCATTTTAATCAATCTTCCTGAAATTTGTATTCTGTGGTGATATCTCTTTTCTGTTAATTACCATCAAACTTACCTAGCTTTAGTCTTTTTTAGCACTTTGATTGTTTTTACATTACATTTTGTCTTCTCAAGATGCTAGGATAAAAATAAAATTTGGCATTGTATTTCAATCCAGATGTACTGTAAGTGCTATATTTTTATTCCTTTAACCTTGAGGAAGACCCAATAAAGGTGTTATCTCTTTAACAAATAAAATCATATTAGATAGGTGCAGAACTTACATTTAAGTTAAAAAATGACAAGGAACTCATTTACAGACTATCTTTAAAATGATATATTTATAACATAGCTTAAGGGACAAAATTCAATTTTTCATTACAAAGATATTTTTATGGTCTCAGTGAAACAGGCATATTTGAAATTGGAGGTCATCATTAGCACTGAGGTGGAGTTTACATTCTTGGGAAACTAAACATATAAATGAACAGCCTCCACTGTTTTCTCTCTGTTATCTCTCTAACTATCTAGAACTGAATTGCTAATAATGAACACTGAATGTATGATCATAGTCACAAGGAACAAAGATTATACAGACTTAAATTTAATCTCAGCCTTTGCCTCGTGGCCTGGCATTTTGTTTACTATACATTTGTGGTCACTCAGTCATAAATATTCTCTAAGTTTCACTTCCACATATAGCTGAGAAGGCATTAAACTGTATTGAGTGTTTTTACATCAATAAGAGTATTCTCTCAAAAATTTTCAATATATACTATTGAAACATACATTTAAAAATTAATTTCAAATTTCTATGATATTTATAAATATCAAGTAAATATATCACACTAAAACATTAGAAACTGTACTGCTTAATAAATTCTTATTAATTTATTGAACATTTTTTCTACTGGAAGGACTCATTAGGCATTTCTCTAAGAGTTAAGATGTATGTGAATATGAATAAGTCAAAAGGCTCCTACTCTTAAGGAACTCATAATCCAAAGGGGGACACTGGCTTATACACAATCAATACAATGTAATGAATACTACTCTAGATGTATGAACAATGATCAATAAGAACACATCAAGAAATGTTTAACTCTGCCTCTAACGGTTGAAGAAAGATTTAACCACCTTTATCATCAATTAATATGTGGCAGAGGAAGAAAGCACATACAATGGGCTAAACATAGTTTATTCAGTAAATGGTGTTGGGAAAATTTAGACAGATATGTGCAGAAAAGTGAAACTAGACTACCTTCTACAGCACACACAAAAATAAATTCAAAATGGATCAAAGACTTAAATGTTGAACCCCAAACCATAAAAATCTACAGGGGTCTCAAACTCATTTTCACCGGGGGCCACATCATCCTCACAGTTGCCTTCAAAGGGTCAAATGTTAAACTCCTTAACAATTAAGGAGTAGTTACATTTATACAGCCCTAAAACTATTTCAGCCCTTTGAAGGCAACCATGAGGCTGATGTGGCCCCTGGTGAAAATGATTTTGACACCCCTGTCCTAGAAGAAAACATAGGCAACAAAATCTTGGATGCAGCTCATAGTAATTTTTTATTGGATATATCTCCCCAGGCAAGGGAAACAAAAAAAATAAACATATGGAACTACATCAAACTAAAAAGGTTTTGCACAGGAAAGGAAATCATTAACAAAATAGAAAGAAAACCCACAGAATAGGAGAACATATTACCAATACATCTAATAAGGGGTTAATATCCAAAATTTATGAAGAACTAACAAAACTCAACACCAAAAAAACTCCAAACAACCCAATTAAAAAATGGGCAAAAGACCCTAATAGATATTTCTCTGATGAGGACATACAGATGGCCAATAGACATATGAAAAGATAGTCAGTGTCACTAGTAATCATCTGAGACATGCAAATTAAAACCATGTTGAGATACTATCTCATACCTGTCAGAATGGCACTCATCAATAAATCAACAAACAAGTGCTGGTGAGGATGTGGAGAAAGGGGAACCCTTTTGCACTGTTGTTGGTGGAAATGCAGACTGGTGCAACCACTGTGGAAATCAGCATGGAGATACATCAAAAAATTAAAAATGGATCCTCATTTGGATCCAGTGATGCCATCTCTGGGAGTATCTCCGAAGGAACTCAAAACACTAATTTGAAAGATCATAAGCACCCCTATGTTCATTGCAGCATTATTTACAATCACCGAGATATGGAAACAACCTGAGTGATGATCAGTAGATTAGTGGATAAATCACCTACAGGACATTTACACAATGGAATTCTACTCAGCTGTAAAAAAGAAGAAAAGTTTACCCTTTGCAACAGTATGGATGGACCTGGAGACTATTATGCTAAGTGAAATAAGGCAGTCAGAGAAAGACAAATACCATGTGATTTCACTCATATGTGGAATCTAGTGAACAAACTAAACTAAGAAGCAAAACATAGACTCTCACAGATGGTGAGCAGTTGACAGCTAGTGCGGGGGGCATTTAGGGGTTGGAGGGATCGAGCAAAAAGGAAAATGGACTCACGGATGTGGACAACAGTGTGGTGATTATCGGGGGTGAGATGGGTATAAAGGGACTAAATAGTACTGGGAAAAATACAATAAAGATTAAATTTAAAAATACAAAAAATAAACTGTTATACTAAAACCAAAAAAGATGTAACCAAGGAAATAATATTCACATTTACCCTTGAAGAATTCATATGTTAATTTTTAGCCACTTTTTGAGAACCCCTATATTCCAAACACTGGTCTAAAAATTAAAGGAATATAATTTTTAGTATAACCACCCCCTGATTCATTACAACCTAATAAAGGAGACAGATATGATCATATAATCTTCTTAATGAATATATAATTACAAACTGAAGTATATTCTTGAAGATACAGAGAGAAGATCTGTAAAAATATACAAGTTGATACCAAAATTTGCCCTAAAGAAATGCTGCTTAGACTTAGTGGAGTTTATTAAGCAAAGTGAAGGGTGAGGTCAAGAAAGCATTGTATACTCAAATATCATCTGGTAAATGGAAGTAAAACACTCAAAATAGAGATCTTAAAAAACTGACAATCCACAAAAACCAAAACCTCATAGGGAAGCAGAATATTGAGGGATGGTAATGTAAGATAAGCTAAAACCCTAGTCAGGACCAGATAGCCAAGACTTTTAGGCCACATTAAAGAGCATTGAAAACCAATGGAAAACTTTAGATAGGATCCTACCACTCCAAAAAAAAAAAAAGAATTTTGTAAACGTCTGACGTTAAAATAAGAGAGCATGTGGCATATTCAGAAAATGCAAGCGTTGAACTTAATTAACGTAAAGCGGAGATTGAGAAGTCATGAAGACAGCCCTAACACTCCCTTCAGCTTGAAACTTGTGCTAGGCTTCTTCCTGACTCCACGCTCCTGACCTCCTTTTTCTTAGAGCATTTACTTTAGGAACTTGTAATTTTTTTTCTCTACTTCTTTCAGATGAAAATCTTTCAATAAGTTTCTTGCCAGTTTTTCAACCCAGAAATGTCCTTCTCAAGGACCTGTTTCTTTGCAATATAATCATCAAGGCAGATAGTACCCCTATCTCCCATTTTCTGTGAGAGGGTAGATAGGAGCCTCATTTTGGCAGGTGTCTTGCTCCAAGTTGTAAAAACGCTTTCTGTCATGAGGATAGAGAAAGTTTATTTTTCATTTGGGCAAAGCCAGTTAGCAAATACTGATGGCCTATGACCCCAATTCCAACATTAAAAACCACAGGGCTTTGTTTCAGTGGAATTGAGTTCAGACTGAGTTCTAGCCTTTCTCTCCTATTGCAATAATCTTAAATAAAGTATTCCTTGACTATTTCACTTTGGTGCAATTTTTGCTTTGACAGAGATGAGACCAGAAAACATCAAACACTATGCTGAGAAGTTTGCATTCTATTATCAGGCAATGTGGAAGAATCTAAGGATTTTGAGCAAAAAGAATGATCGGATAATTTAAAAAGATATATTTGAAGACAATGTAGATGACAGACTAAAGGCTATGTAAGAGACATTTTGAGAGAGTAGCAAAAAGATCTAATAAAAGGTTATATGTAAAAGATGACAAGCTAAAGGAATTTTTTTCTTTTTATTGTTGTGTAAGTACAGTTGTCTCCATTTTCACCCCACCACAGTTCCCACCCCATCCATTTCTGCCTCCCACCATTGAACCTACCCCCTCTGGCTTTGTCCATGTGCTAGTGGAATTTTTAATTTTGAAATCAAGATTTATAATTTATCTGAATGGATAGATACTGATTCCACTAATAAATTTGCTTAGTTAATACATTTCTTGACAGAAATATTCTACTCCTAATTCTTTCTGTATAGCAAATTCCTTTAAGATCTTCACCATGTGGTATTGCATCTTCATGTTTTTCTTGATTCTCCCAAGTGTGATGAATTGTTTCTTCTTATGGATTCCAGAGAACATTATATAAGTTCTACATTGTGGTGTCTATAAACTTGATTATTTCTTTGTGCGACATACTTAACATAGAAGGACTGTGTCTTATTCATAGTTATCTCTTCAATGTCTATCACTATACTGCTACATAAAAGTTAAGGATCATAAGAATGGGGAAGTAAGAAAGATGAGAAAATTCCAAGTGTATATGAGCGACCATAAAAGAAGGTAGGTTGCCATAATATGTTGTGAGGGAACAAGAACTACTAATCATTGTTGGGAGACCTATGGTTTCTGTTTTAATGTACTAAGTAATACAATAATTGAAGCGACAGGAGCTGCAAGATTTGAACAAAATCAAACAGAAGCAAGGAAGTGGAAAATTTAACATAGTTGACTAGGAGTTTAATTGTCACAAAATACAGCCACAAAAAATGCTTCCAGAGGACTTCAAAGATGGGTGAACATGCCCTGGCCAGTGGGGCTTGGTTGGTTGGAGCATCATTCCATATACTGAATGGTCATGGGCTCAATTCACAGGGCACATAACTAGTTTGTGGGGAGGAAACTGATGTTTCTCTATCTATCTATCTATCTATCTATCTATCTATCTATCTATCTATCTATCTATCTATCGTCTCTCTCTCCTTCCCTCTCTCCCTCCCTCAAATCAATGGATGTGTCCTTGGGCCAAGATTTAAAAAAACATGGGTGAACACACAGATTTTCAGGAGTGCATGAAAACAGCCCAGATTTTGAAGAAGTGACTGTATTAAGAATTGCATTAAGAATCAAAGATATTAGAGGGCTTTTGATAAAGGCCCTCCAAGGTCTAACTTAGCACAGGGACATTTACCATTAGTTTGGAGTTAGAACTAGGAGGCAGAAAGAAGGGTTACATTAACCTGAAGTTGAGTTCATTGCCAACCTTTGCAAAGAAAGTGACTTTGGCTGTCTATTAAAGGAAGAAAATTGGCACTTCTGCTGGAAATTAAGGTTCTTAAATAATATATATACAAGATTTTTGTGATGGTCGTTTCTTAACATACTCAGGAATCCCAAGTTATTGCTATGTGGGACTCAATTTATTAGAAGGTACTCAGGGAGTGTTGATCTGAATTAGATTGACACATAGTTTGTATGCTAGTGTTTTACTTTATACATATAACTTCAGCATTGGTGATATTGTCTAATTTGATTTAATCACATATCAATGTGGAATGTTTTCTATGGAAGACATGAATTAAACAATTCAAGAATCTGACTACATGCATAAGGAGTAAATTAATTAGCATCATTTCAGGCACATAATTGGAATTAAAAAATGCTAGTTCCTTTTGTGTTATTTCTTCTTCTAACCAAAGCACATAAGGAAACAACCAACATGATATAATACTTCAATAAATACTAAAATGGAATATAGGATATCTGTTAATACTTTAAGTATGTCAATGATAAATAAAAGTATTTGGGAAAAAATAACCCATAAGGGGATTTAAGCTTTATATACTGTATTATATATAAAAATACATATTTATAGTATTTTATAATATATATTTTATATATAAATATGTATTTTATATATTGTATTATATATTTTTCATACAAACAACCCAACCCTGTATGTATATATACACATATATATGTACATGTATAGATATAAATGAGATGACCCATGAGGCAATAAAATGCTAATAAATATTTCTAAACATATGATTAAAGAATATATTGTTGCACAACCAAAATTACTCTAGCCAGCAAAGCTATCATTTAGAATAGAAGGACAAATACAAAGTTTTCCAGACAAGCAAAAGCTAAAGGAATTCATCACCATCAAACCAGTATTATATGGAATGTTGAAGGGTCTTTAAGAAGAAAAGAAAGATAAAAAATTTGAAAAGTAAAATTTCAATAAATACGTATCTACCAACAACTGAACCTAAAAAAACAATATAAAAAACCCAGCAGAACAGAAACAGACTCATAGTTGTAGAAAATGTTTTGATGGTTGCTAGAAGGAAGGAGGGCTGGGGGGCTGGGTGAAAAAGGGGCCTGGAATAAGAAGTGCAAATAAATGGGGATGTAAGTTACAGCATAGGGAATGTAGTCAGTAATATTCTAATCGTTATTTATTGTATCAGATGGGTGCGAGATTTATCGGGATGATCACTTCATAAGTTATGTGATGTCTAATCACTGGTTTATATACTTGAAACTAATATAATAATATCTGTCAACTGTTATTAAAAATAAAATATATAAAATGAAAAAATAAAAAAATAGACTGTTGCAACATTTTCTGCATTTTCAATTAAAACTGATTAGCTTTCTGTGGGGCTAGTACCATAATTGGCCTGTCAGAAAAATTGATGCCTACTCTTCCACAAGTTATCAGGATCATTTGCTCACTCACAAAAAATAAGATGTTTTTATTTATTGACTTGAGATCCTATCTTTTTTGCTTTGGTGATTTCGCTTTAGTAATAGGAAATCCATGAAATATGTTATGTCATTTAAAGCTATTTATTTGCCTGTTTCATTTTCCTTATAAAAAATAGTCATGGTTTAAAATCAACAATGTTTTTCACAAATATTTTAGTTGAAAAAGATATCATAAAACAAAATGTTATTGTTATATCGTAGGTGTAATTTAATCAATACTGAAGATTAATGGCATATTTAATGATATTGTGCTTATAATGAACATAATTATAAGTTCAGTCACAGTAGAGGAAAATATCTCAGTATAGGCATAGTGACGATTAAAATATGGGAATGTTAAATTTAAATGGCACCTCAAAGTTAGCCAGTTAAATTCTTTTCCTCATAGATCAGTGCATTACGTCCTTTAGAGATTAAGTGAAATTACACATAGCTAAAGTTAGTAAGGGACATAGCCAGCCTGTCCCACAAGATACTACATTACATATTTATCCAGCTTGTTATCATTGAGCTCCTATTTTCTCAACCATAAAAATAGGATAAAAGACCTTAAAGTATTATTTATAAGGATGAAATAAGATGTCATAAGCACTCAAAAAATGGTTGTTGTTGCTGATATTATTGCCTTCCCTAAATTAATGTTATTATTGTTTTCAACCTCAACTAGGAAACATTAACAATAATAAACCATAATGTGAATTTAAGAGCAATCTATCTTAATAACATTTAAGGTTAATTGATTAAAGGAAGGTAATCAAAGCATTTCTTATGAATATATTTTCTGTGAAAGTTGCCATAAAGGATGAATACAATTACCTTTCATAATATGATAACACTGAGACACTAAGGTTATAGTTCCTTACCTACATAATATGTTGGTATGCAAGATAAAACCAGAGTTATGATTTTTACCACATTATTTTTCAACTTATCAGGTAGTTCTACTTATCTCAATGATTGGAATAGGTAATAGACATGAAAATAAAATGTTGTTCACTTTAGTATTGAAATTTATTTTTCTGTTATTTTTATTTATTTTATTTTTATAATAAATATTTTCAGGGAGGAAGGAGAGAAAAACATAAAACCAAATTTATTTGGCCATAATAATGGATTAAAACTCTGAAAAATCCACAAAGTATGAGACTCATGTTGAAAACAGTCATTTTGTTTGGTCATTCCTATATGCAACATTTAAGCTGAATGGATTCATCTCAACTACCTACAAATTATAAAATTAAAGAAACTATGTTTTCATAGCACTAATCTCGAAAGAGCAAAGTGATTTAACTGGAATGTAAATTACCTTCTGCTCCTCCTTATTGGTCAGACTGACCGAGGATATCCTCGTTTTAGACCAGACATCAGAACTGCAAAAAGTTCAAAGTGCTGCAGCAGAGATAGTGGAAATCACTGGGCCCAACACAATGATGTTACCAGCAAATCTAGGAAAAGTCAGTGGATGTGGGGGTGGGGGTGGTCAGGAACAATAAAGAGGTTTTAAAAAATGAGTGGTGAAAGAACTGACATAGAAAGAAAGAAGAGATGCGAATGAAATGGATGACCAAGAACACTGAGCCACCAACTCAGTTACCCCCAGAAGTTCTCTTCACCTTGGCTCTCATTAGTGGTGGAATCCTTCCTTCCAAATTCATTAAAGACGGAAATAGAAAAAGGCTATGAAATAGTACCATAACTAACATGCTGCTATTCTAGATTTAATTTCTTATCATTTTACTGTTTAATTTTAATTTGACCTCAAAGGTTGGAAAGGTGTTATATTTGCATAAACAAAATAATTTTTGAAGAAATGCCAACCTTCCTTAATTTCTTGCTAATTTTACGTTATAAATATTGATAAATGAATCAATTAGGGTCTTGGCAGAAAGGAATTTGCAACAGAATAATTAAGGGGTATGGTATATGATACAGAAACTACTTATTAAAGTATCAGCAGGGTTGGAATATTCAATAAGGTATAGTTAAGTACCCAGCAGAAAGCAACATCAGGGAGCCCCTTACTGGGCAAGGGAGGTGGTTACCCAACAGGTGGTCAAAGGCACAGGCACTATTGAATGGAATATTATGACAGTGGATAAGGCATTTTGTAAGTCCACATACGGTAGTACTGACAAAACCACAGAGGATCAAAGAAAATTCCGTATAAAGAATATATGCCTATTCTTGTGAAGATAAATATTTGTCTATCTCCCATTCTCTACCTGTGAAAAATGGAGTCAAACATAAAAAAAATTGCTTATTGACCAGTAGTACCTCCAGGGAATGATCTTGTATTAGGCACAGGGGTGTCCAACCTGGGGCACATGGGCCACATGCAGCTCAGGATGGCTGTGAATGCAGCCCAACACAAAGCTGTAAATTTACTTAAAACATTATGAGATTTTTTTGTGTGTGATTACATGTCACAATGTATTTAATGTGTGGCCCAAGACAACTCTTCTTCCAGTGTGGCCCAGGGATGGCAAAAGTTCGGACACCCCTATCAGGGCTTTAGCATGGAACTCTACTGTTGGCAGTATTATCAGTGTTAAAAATCAGATCAGGCTTAATAAGGAGAAATGCATGCTGTGAAATCCAGGCATAGCCTCCATCCCTATTATAATAGCACTTTGTACCTAGTGGACTTACTGAATAAGCATTGGAGTAGCTAGGGGAGAGCTGTTCTGACATCCACAACATAGGTCATCTTGTTCACATGATTGCTGAAACCCATCTCTGCAGTAAATGGACAGTTACATTGGTTATTAAGATCTTGACACTCTGTGTCTATTCCAAGGTGGTCATCAACATAACTCTCATGAGATCATTGTCATCAGTATCTGTAATGGTTAATCTTATATGTCAACTTGACTGGTCTAATGGATGCTTGAACAGCTAGTAGAAAATTTGGGAAAGTGTCTGCAATGGTCCTCTGGAAGAGATTAGCACTTGATTCAGTAAACTGAGTACAGAGATCAGTCCGCACCAAAGTGGGCTGGGTCATCTAACCCTGTGAGGGTCTGAATGGGACAAAAGGTGAGGTCAGGGAGAATTCTTTCTCTTCTTCAGCTGGGATGACATTTTCCTGTCCCAGGACATTGAAGCTTCTGATTCTCAGGCCTTTGAACTCTAGAACTTAGACCATCAAACCCCCTGCTTCTCATGCCTTCAAGCTTTTGATGATTTGTACTGCCACTTGTGTGTTTCTCCAATTTGCAGACTCCAGATTGTAGGACTTCTTGGTCTCTATAACCATGTGAGCCAATTCCTATAATAAATCTCCTCTTACCTATATTTATTTCCAATTCAATTCCCTCTATTTTCCTGGATAATTCTGACTAACATGGTATTACAGTCCAGTTTTTACTAATTCTCTGATGAGATGGCCAACCTATCAGAAACTTTTAATGAATTAGTATGGGTCAGTACTTGGGACATTTGTTCTTCACACAAAGTAGATATAGACATAGAACATATAGGACTGCCTTGCACCATTGCTTTGAGGGCCACCCCTAAATAGGTAGCAGTGTAGAGGCCACTCATATCCAATTGGTCCTGGCATACCAGAACTTCTATGGAAATACCTATGAAGCAACTGATAAAGATAAGCCTGCAAAACTATAACAGGAGCATTTGAACCCCTACTTATGCAGTTTCCTTTTGTTTTCTAGAACAGCAAACAAGTACCAGGCTGCCAGACCTCCCCTAAAAACTATAATAATGTAACAGGCTCTAAACTTTTGTAGGTCTTCTCTATCCTCAGACATAAATTTTTCTTATGAGTGCAAGTAGGTGTTTAGCACTTCCTACTCATCAGATTTAATTAGCCTGTCATCACTATAATGGATTACAATAATGTTCTGTGGGATATCAAGATAATCGAGATCCATCTAGGATTTGTTATGACAGAGAAAATGAGAGTCAATATAATCTTGAAGCCGTGTCAAATACTGTTGTTTTTCTTGTGAAAAGGAAACAGGTTCTGATCATTTTCGTGGATAGACATGGCTAGGGGAGCATATTCTATCCCAGGTATCTCAGGTAACAGAACCTCTACTGGCTTACTTCAGTAACAAAGTTGCTCTGACGTCACAGCTGCAATTAGCACCACTGCCTGATTAACTTGATGAATATCTGGTCATTCTTCAGGCGAGTTGAATGTAAATGCTGGAGAACTCTCCACCCTGCATCTTGCACTCTTTTAAGGGGGCATAAAAATACAGGGTCAGGCACAAATAGTGCCCCACTTTAATTACAAAATCATAAGCATATAATGATGTAACATAACAATATCACACTCAAGCACACCATATGACATTTTAAGTGAAATATTCAAATTAAAACTATAAATTTTTATACCCATATTATTACCCTACTAACCACACTCAAGCAGGCCTTACTTCTGCTGGACCCTGTACATCTTCCTACGGTTGTTCTATTTATTTACCACTTTGCAAGGAAAGGAACAAACCCAGGTGCTTCCACTTATTCTTTCATATCTAACAACCCTCACAACATGAACCAGGAAACCAGTGTGGGGGGACTGCCAGTTATCCTGTGTGTGTGTCTTTATTCCCTATGTGCATCCTGGGAATGGGAAAATAACCACAGGGTGCACTCACAGTCCCACTCTACCCTGTAAGACAGACTTGGTCCAGGACTCATCTCTTGCCCTTCATTAGCATTTGCTATGACTGTTTGATCACAGTGGCATTTGGAATCAACATCAGCTCAAATCTATTATCTGTGGAGCCCTGAAAGTTCTAGAAATTTTACCTCCATAAGGGCATAGACACTCTAGTAAATGGCTATAAATTTTTCTGGGGTAATATTGGGCAAAGACTCATAGTACACAGTAATTTTCTTCAAATGGACCTATACTCTAACTCAAAGGATAGCCCTCACTATGTGAACTGCCTTTGTTCTAAGATCTGGAAAAAAAGGCTGTGAATCCCAGCAAAGGCAGTCAATCCTCATTGTTCACAGATTCCATATTTGTGAATTTGCCTACTCACTAAAATTTCT
Source organism: Carollia perspicillata (assembly GCA_004027735.1). NCBI lineage: Eukaryota > Metazoa > Chordata > Mammalia > Chiroptera > Phyllostomidae > Carollia > Carollia perspicillata. The sequence goes on from PVKM010019625.1 coordinate 18,211, forward strand.
TTGTAACCCCCAAATCAGTCTTTGCTGGCTTTCGCAATCATTTTTCGGATGTATGAAGAGTGAGGAAAAATTTGAGTTACCTGAGGCCCACATTTGCAGCTGATTTGAAGGCAATTTTCTGACCTTGTTTCAGCTCTTATGTGTAAACAAATGTCCTTTTCACAATATATTTAATGTCATGCTTCCCACATTTTTATGCTTTTGGTTCCTGATTTTGCTGTTAAAAATGTCTCCCACATTTAGAACTGAAATACTTACTATGTAGTGATCTAGGATGTGATATGCCTTATGGATAAAATACATGTATTAGGTAGGTTTTATATATGCATGAATTATAGTGCTGATGAGAATGAGTTCAATGTTAACAAGTTAATACATATTAACTAATTTTTTAAACAGAAACACTCATACAGCAAGGTTATATATGGATAAGTTGATGAAAATGTTGTGAACAGAGGCTTGCAGGAACCGAGGCCTGTATTTCCATGGAACAATGGCTCAGTATTCCCTAATTCAGTGTTCTGGTGACTTTATAGAACATAACTCCCACAAATAATGAATACAGTGAGAATCGGCTATGTGTATACATATAAATGAAGCACCTTAGTAATTCTCTTATTAGTTTCATTTCTAAAGATAATGTGGTTAATTAGACATTATGGCAGATCTTTTTGTGTGAAACATTCTAATTATCCATGCCAGATAGATTATTGTGATAACTATGCCCACTTTATCCCTTAGAGTTAACTGATATATCTGGCTTCTCTGTTCTGGAATCCTTTTATTCACAATGAAATCAGAGAACCCAATTCCATTGTATGGACCTCCACCAACATCTCTGAACTATAGAGGAAGGCTCCGAAGGTTCTAGGAATGGTAATGTTCTTTTATCAGTGCATTACTTTATACCTTGTTGAAGAGAATCATCTGAGTCTTCTCAGATGATACAGACAGAGAGTTGAGAACATCTTGTATATAATTGATCCATATAAATATATGAAGTTCCTGGAATTTTTTCTCTACCATATGGAGGGAAAGTTCCAATCTCAATTGAACATTTCAGCCTCATTGATTAGAGATTCTGTTGAGTCTGAACATTTTAGGACTAACATAGTAAACATTAAATTCCTCTCCCAGGTCTTTCTGGGTGAATGCACTGTCAATTAATTTAGGCTGATAAAGCCTTATATTTCATTTTTCTTAGTCTAACATCCTTAAAATCCATCTATAAATACAGATGCTCCCTGGGCTCCTGGTGATGTAAACTGGTAAGGCTCTGCAGGTCTTTCAGTGTAACGTATCTCTGTATACCAGGCCTGGGTGTCACTACCTGAACTATGTTGGGACTAATTCTTATGTGTGGAGAGACAGTGGGGGGTGGAGCATTTCCTGGGGTGTAGGGCATACCATGTGAAGTAACTGTCCCAGATCAAATCACTGAAATGCCATTATGCAACTGGAAATCCTGGTTCACTCAAATGTGGGGTAAGGATAGAAGGGTTGCTTCCCCAAGCAAGGAAGGTTCATTGAATTTTGTGACTTTATTAGTCTCATCTGTAGTTCCCAGAATATGCATTTACCGTATCTCAGGATCTCACTGCTTTTGAAATTTAACACAAGAGGCATAACTTGGTTGAATGTTTAATTGATATTTCAACTATGTAAGGCCCTTGGTTTTATCTTCTGTCATATATATTACCCTGTCACTCCAAGAGATCAGAGACTCCTTCAGAGCCCTATAATAGATTTTATTTATTTTTATTTCCATTTGTGTCTTTCAGAGGTGGGCAATAGAAAATTTCCATTTATCTTTTTCCCTGTGTATACTCTGTCATGTTTTCAGCACTAGCTCTGGCATATCATTCTCTGCAATTACTGTCTTTGCCACAGGTAGTAAGCATCATAGCTATTCGCTCCCCCATCACCATGCCCTCTGCCTGCATTTCATCCCATGCCTCCGCTGGCGATCATTTCCATAATTGTGACACTTTTACAAGGCACAGTGTCAAGTTACCCCATTTCCCTTTAGCAAGATTTTTGCCACAAAACCATTTTCAAGATCTGTTTCTTGGGACAACTTCCTAAACCAATTACTATATGAGTCAGGATATCAAGAAGAAAGTGGGAGCACACTTTAATGTGGTCACTTGGAAAAGTATAACACAGATACTATGAACAGTCGTGTGAGAAGTAAGTGATGTAGTGCCCTGGGACAGCAACAGTGATATGGGTTTACTGCCACTAAGATAGGTGCAGCAAGCAAAGGAAGTAGGTACCGAAGACCAAAAAAAGCACCTGTGACAGAGGGCCATGCCACGTGAGCCATGGCCTTCAGTAGCAGGACACATAACCTACAGTGACACAGCAGGGAAAAAGAGAGGGAACAACAACCCAGACTTAAATCTTCTTCCACTGTTCATTCATTAATCAGAGAAATAAGTAGAGCTCAGAAAGCAATGGAGCCAATTGTTGTAGTCCAAAACGTTTAGGCTCCCGGGGTACAGATCAGAAGTGAAGAGGGCTAACACAAGAAATACTTTCATTTATTCAACTTAAGTAATTACATTAGGGACAAACTGGTGTTGTGATGGAGACCAAAATGAACTATGTACAGCTTTTCCCCTATTGCAATGATGGAAATATAGAATAAATAGGTGCACAAAAGAGAAGCATGTAAGCATGATATGAATATATAAAGGAAAATATAAATAATTTTGGGTGAAAGGCAGGAGGGCTTCATAGAATTGTCTCTAAAGGACTTATGAAAATTCACCACATAAACAATCAACGATAAGGCCATTCTATACAGAAGATATAATATGGATAAAAGTAAAGGGGTATGAAAATGTGTAACAAGGAATGGTGGGTATTTTGATAAGGTAGAATTTTAAAATGCATAAGTGGGGATAACTGGGAATATGATTTAAATAGGCCAATATCTTTAAATTTTTTAAATATATTACGAGTTTAAATTTTATCTTATAGGCAATGAGAAAAAAATGAAGTTTATTATGTAGCAACTGTGTTTGAGAATTGTCAATTTTCTCCAAAGTGCTACCTTTATTAAATTACAGTGCCTACTTTTGGAATCTCTAAGCTAAGCAGGTAAAGGCTACAAAAAATTATATGGCCATGTCCTGAAACACAACTTTTTGATATTGAATTCATAGATAATAATTTAGCCCAGGTTTTCCACGTTTTCTGATAACTTAATCACCTGAGAGATTATTCCTAGAGAAACCAAGAGTCAGAAAAGTCAGGCTCGTGTTAGTATAGTCTAGAAATATTTCCTTAGTGTCCAAGTAAATTCAGAATCTGTCTTTTATTTGATCCATTGAAATGGGTCCAACTTACACATTACCACATTGTTATTACTCCTTGGTTAGGAATAAGAAAAGAGGTATTATGTCAGTATAGTGGCCACAGAAAAATCCATGTCACATGATTGCCTTGTTCACTGCTCTCATTTGCTTTTATTTTTTTAGAAAAATAACTTGTGATAAACACATTAGTGAAAACTATAAAGGAGATTCTATTCAGATTACATCTCTAGTAAATAATTTTTGTGCTAAATATACTTTATAATATTATAAGAAAGTTCTCTCCTTGCAGAGAGTCAAGTCACTTTTTCAATTTTAGAATTATAAACTGTGAAACATAATTACTTGCATATTTCACTTAAAATTACAAAAATGAGTGATTAAAAAACTATAAACCTCAAACTTACCTTAAGGAGGGGGAAACAAAAAGTAAAGCAATGCCAGTTCAGCCATAGATTCAAAACACACGGTAGCAAGGAAATTTTAAAGCAGCAAACAAAACTAGCTGACAGATATCAGGCAAAACTTATTTATTATATTAGTAAATGTAAATGCTAGAATCTCACATATTAATAGAAAAAGATACTATCTAATTGAAAAACAAAGCTGCTATATACTACATAGAAGACATCCAAAAATATCAAAAATAAATGGATGGATAAAGACATCTGAAAATATCAATAATAAATCAACAGGAATAAAAACTGAAGTATAAACATGAATATGAATGTGAGTTTATGGAATATACTATTATATGATATAAATAGAGATAATTTATAATGAAAAGAGCTTCTGTGAAAAGGGGGAATGTACCTGTGTGGTAGCGTAAGTGAGTGAATTGTCAAATCAGAAGCACATGAATCATAGATATCTTTCCAGTACCCAATTTGACTAATAAGTAAAAAGATACAGCAAGCACAATGCACAATAGATCACCCTTCTCTTGCAGAAATCTGATGTTATCAGACTCAGTATCCAATTAAAGTCCTTCTTCTCCGTCATTATATTCTGATCCAGAGTTAATGTGTGAAGGTTGTGGGTTTTTAAAAATTGTTTTGCTTTTGTTTTTGTTTTGAGAAATGTATGTGGAGGCATTTGTTTACATAGGGAAATAACACTTGCTTATGGAACTCCTTTAATTTATCCCCTGTCCTCTGGCTATCCATACTCTCATAATTCCATACCTCCATATGTACTTAAAAGTAAGCAACACAGGCAAACCAGGCATGTTAGTTTTGTATCACTGCCATAATAAAGTACCACAAATAGAAAACTTAAACAACATAATTGTATTATCTCAAAGTTTCTTATAGGTCATAAATCCAACGGTCTTACAAGGCTAAAATCTGAGTGTCTTATGGATACCTTACTTACTAGCAGCTGTGGGGAAGAGTTCCCTCTATGCTCACTCATGTTGTTGGTCAAGTTGAATTCCTTGAGGCTGTAGAACTAAGGTCCTCATTTCTTTGCTGGTGCTGTCAGGCAGGGGTGTCCCTTAGCTTCTAGAGGCAAGTCTTCAGTTGCCACATACGGCCCCTAAGTTTCAGAACTAGCAATGATGAATCATATCTTTCCCACTCTTGGGATATCTCCGACTTCCTTTTCTGTGGCATTATTAGTTCCTCCTTCTGCTGTATCTCTCTGTTTCCAGACAGAGAAAGTTTTCTGCTTTCAAGAGCTCCTGTGATTAGATTGGGCCCACCCAGATAATTCATAATAATTGCCCTCCCTTAAGGTTTATAAACTTTAAAAATAAAAGAGTTTATGTATTTATTTTAGGGAGGGAAAGAGAGGGAGAGAAACATTGATGCGAGCGAGAAACATCAATCAGTTGCCTTTCCCGTACACCCCGACCAGGGACCAAACAAACCTGCAACCAGGGCAAGTACCCCGACTGGGCGTCAAACCAGCCACCTTTTGCAAAGAGCTGGCATGCACGCTCTCTCTCCCTACACATAACACACACGCCAAGGAAGGGCCATATGAGCACACAGAGGTGGCAGCCATCTGCAATCCAAGGAAAGAGTTTCACCAGATACCAACACTGCTGGCACCTTAATCTTCATCTTCTAGTTTCCAGAACTGTAAAAAAATAATTTCTGTTGTTTAAGCCACTCAGTCTTTGGTATTTTGTTATGGCAGCCCAAGTAGGCTAATATATCCTACCACTTGGATATTTTAAAACTCTTTGTAATTACCTTTGCATTATAGAAAAACCAAAACCCAAAGTGTAGAGTGTATTGAAAATAATATAATTAAAACACAGCTTATAAACATATAAAAGATAATGGCATTCATATGCCAAAAGAATGTATGTCTTGGGGCGACAAGCAAGTATATATTTATACTGCTTCTGGTGATTACCACTGCTCCCATATTCTCAGCCAAGGAGTTTCTAACCAGTTAACCTCAACCATAACCCCAGATTTGTGCCCTTGTCAGGCTAAATCCACCCATGTTTTATGTTCTCTTGGCCACAGCAATTGTTTCAAGGATATCCATATGACCCACTCGAAAACTCTTAGATTA
>PVKM010019626.1:0-24062 GCA_004027735.1 Carollia perspicillata
TTGTATTTTGCTTGCTTGTTCATTTTGTTGATTAGGTTCCTGTTAAAAGTGAGATTATGTGGTATTTGTCTGTCACTGCCTGGCTTATTTCACTTAGCATAATGCTCTCCAGTTTCATCCATGCTGTTGTGAATCATAGGAGCTCCTTCTTTCTTTCTGCTGCATAGTGTTCCATTGCATAAATGTGCCATAGTTTTTTGATCCACTCATTTATTGATGGGCACTTAGGTTGCTTGCAGCACTTGGCTATTGTAAATTGTGCTGCTATGAACATTGGGGTGCATAGGTTCTTTTGAACTAGTGTTTTAGGATTCTTAGGGTGTAATCACAGCAGTGGAATTGCCAGGGCAAAAATAACAATATGAATAATTTCATTTTAATTAAACCCCCATTGAAATTATTCATATTGTTAGCTTTTTCTCTCTCCCTTGGACTGATGAAATATTTTTTTCTAATGATTAGAGGTGTCCTATTTGGGTCATATTTGTCTTTAAAAATTAAGATATATAAGAATGCTTTTTTTCTCTAAGAACCTACTTCAAATATATGTGTCCAATGAATTTCTTTAATCATTTTGTTTCCTTTTCTTCACATTGATAATCCAGTGATGCCTTTCTTGAATGCTGTTAATAGTATATTACTTCAATAATTTTACATAAACTAGTTTAAGAGTTGCTGCCACTTTTTTTGCTATTACATTCAGTTATACATTTCATTCATTGTTCATTAATTAATTCAAAGAATTATCAGTACCTAAAATGAGTCATTTGTTTTGCTGATTTCTATGGAATAAACTTCATGGTATTATTAACATGGAACTGCTATATATTAGTTATACACTGTATTTTATCTTCAGTGTATTGGTTTTAGTTAGTAGGTGTGGATAAATTTAGAATTCTTTTTTTGCTTTTGGTTGACTAACCATACCAATGTCAGAAGTTGCTTTGTTTATGGAATAGCTCAAAATACACAGCTCTATAATCTCAACCAGACTGTTCATATTCATAGATATATCTGGAAAATAAAATTTAGTGCAGGGTCTCTCAGTGGATCAGCCAAATGATGAAACAATAAAAACATTTACCTACCTATTAATATTCTTATATAACATGGCTTAAACTTCTTCTCTAATATTTATTCAAATTGACCTAGTTACAATAGCCATTTTTAAAATTTAAATGTTGAGTATCTTTTGCTCTGTTAAGTTCTCTTTTAAGTCCTTTCTCTAAGCTTTGCAGCCTTGCTTGGAAGATAAATACTTAAAAAAAAATCTGTTCTTTTGATTGCAATGATGTTGTTAGTGGTATGGGGGGATATTTGCATCTAAATACTTATTTCTCAAGTTGTCTGATTAAAGATGAGTTTAGGTCAATTGCTCTTTCAGAGAGAAATTTGGCATTAATTCATATTCCTCCTAGCTATCCACGTGACCAGTCCAATTTGAAGGACCTTAAACATAATGCATGTTTGAAGATGACCATTTAAAAATACCTCTTTAAGCAAAATTCTTAGCCTTACTTTTAAGACAATAAGGAGTTTTTCTTGGAATCTTTGGCTTCTTTTGAAAGCTGACAGGTCATAGCACATCCCAGGCCTAAATGTACCATATTTTTCCAGGTATAATGCAAACTATTTTGCCCAAATGTTTGAGGGAAATATAAGGATGCACGTTATACATGGGTGGTGCCTGAAATACCTTGCATCTGTTCTTGTGTTTTGTAATTATTTGTTACATAAAATTTCTTGTACCAAAATATGTTCAGAAATAAATACTAAAATTTCTTTATAATACAAAAAGCAAATATCTAACTATAAATAAATAAAAAGTTGAACTAAAATATTAAAACAAAAATTTTTCCCCTGAAAGTTTGGGCCAAAAATATAGGTGCACATTTTACATGGCAAAAGAGGTAACTTGGCTGCTCACAATAAAATAATATTTTCCTTTTCGTTGCTAAGCATTTTGATGGCATGTCTTTGAACCCCAATTGACAAATGATTTCTCGGGACTGATCTGTATAGATTTGTTCATTTTTTATTATTTAACAAACATTGATGGGAGGACCATTTTTTGGAAGTTTCTCGGCTGGAGTTGAGGAATACACCGATAACAGTGTGAACATCAGTGCCCTCCAAGTCTCTCTCACAGGCCTGTTTCCCCGCTTCAGTTAAATTGTTTTTGTCAGAGTAACATTCTTCACAATTTCCTAGAATGAAGTTCAATTCTTTTTTTCTACCTATCCCATGTATTAAATTTTTGACTCTCTGACACTTACTAGTTATGTAATTTTGTTTCTCCAGCTTCAAAATATGTACGAAGTGCCTGTACTGTTTTGTCAGAGGATAGTTTTAAGAACTGAAGACATTTTTATTCCTTCTACCATTGTTATCAATATTATTGTCACTATTAGGTACTTATGTAGAATGGCATTAACTTTAGGGCCTAAAAATTGTTTTCTAATGGAAAGTATTATATATTTCATATTAAAAATTAGAGCAGAGAAATTTCCTAAACACAATACTTTTGAGTATACCTACTACATATTTTAGTAATTCTGGAATGCTAATATCTTAATAGTTTTACATTTGGACAATGTATTACTAGTCCAGATTTTACATTCTGAAAAGTGATGTTTTTCTCTACTAGCCGTATAATCAATTTACATTCAGGGATCGACAATGGTAGGCTTACAGTTGTTCGTATGGAAGGAAACATGCAGGCTGTGGTCATTACAGTAGCTTTATTAACTCAAAAGAATGGCACAATGACACAGTGCTCTTACTTTTGCCTTCCCCTCTATGTTATAATAGCTGACTTTGAGATACAGTAGTGTAGGGTCTGGGATTAAGATGGAACTTCCTGTCTGAATTGGTTAACTCTCTGGGCCATAAGCGCTCTGAGTGCTGGAGTTGTTTATATATGAGTTATTAAATATTTCAAATTTGAAAAAATGCTTTTTATTTTCATTGGGAAATACAGAATTCTATGATCTGGCAACAAATATAAACTTATCAGGTTAAGGCTATTTGAGAACTGGCCATTTACATCATAAGCATTTACATAAAAGTACAAGATGTGTTATTTAATAAATTTTATTCACCCAGTTAGTTTTTTGTTGCAGTATTTGGTCATTTGAATTATTTATTTCACAAATTAAAATGACATAAGGTCAATTAGCCACTTGGTGACCATGTTAATAATTTTTGGGAGGTGATTAGCTTATCCTCGGAATTCTTCTAGACCTGAATGGTACAAAAAAGTTTCCATGAGCATTCCAATAGAAATTTAATCTGTTTAAGATGATTATTCAGTATGCATTTAAAATAGTCTGAATTATATTTTACCAATCAAATATTATAGTGCTCGATTGGCTTATTATGAATATGCCTGAAAAATAGATATCCTTTTGTGATGAATGTGATAAAGAAGTCTGTGAGTATTAAAAAGATTGGCAAATTTGATTTTATTGAACTGTCTAATCAGCTTGTCAAAAAATTAAGCATAGACATCGAGGAAAAGATTCTAACTGCCAAAGGAGAGGTAGGATTATTAAAAAGATGAAGAAACTTATCTCTCAGGAGCTCCAAATCTGTGAAGGAGATCTGAAGTGACATACAGAAGATGGGGATGGGGACTGAGTTCATTGTTTAGCAGAAGACTGGAGGTAGACACCCCCACTAAACAATGTGCTTCCTGGAGTTAAGGACTGCTATCGCACCATTATTTGTCAGCATTTTACCCAAAGTACGGCGTCTATGAAGTGTTCAATGATAAAAAGCTGGATGAAAGTTAATAAAAAATTATGAAATGAAGGTCACTAGAACATTTATGAAAGATTATAACAGTTACTATATCTTTATTAGGAACTCATTTATTGAATTAAAAGAACATTGAGATTAAAAATGTGTGAAACATATTGGATAAATGAAGGAAAATAGAAGGAAAGGAGTGAATAAATCCTAAAAAATAAAGGGAAGCCAAATAATATGACCTTCTCAAGAGGGTTATACAGGATCCAGCAGAAGTAAGGCTTGTTTGAGTGTGGTCGGTAAGCGATGTGAATGTCGCACACTACATGGACAGCAGTTTGAATATTCCCCCTAGACTGTTATATGGTGTGCTTGAGTGTGACATTGTTATGTTACAGAATTACATGCTTACAATTTTGTAATAAAGGATTCTGTAATAAAATGGGGGTGTTATTTTTGCCAAGCTCTGTATGAACGCACATGGCATACCGTGATTGTTCACAGAGATTTTTTTTGGCTGCTTGAATCGGAGTGAGCCGTGTAATTAGACAACCTGTTCATAATTATTATTGTGATTAACATTATTTGTAGTATCTTCATGATTGTTTCTGAAGACTCGGGAATATTATACTCAATAAAAACGTGAGTGACTCTGGTAACTATGCCAGTGGACATTACTATACTTGGAAGCATCTTGAGGAAGTCTGCAGACGGTTCAGCATTTGGTTGTATGTAGTGCAGTACATTTGATGTTTCAGCTTAGCGTTTTCCCTCAGCTGTGTCACCTCTTGGATAATATGAGGCATGACAGATTTAACTTGGATGTCACAAACAAAACATAAGGCAGCCGAAGGATGTAGTCATTGACAAGACTCACGGTTTATCCCACTCTCACGGTGTTAGTCATGTTTGAGAGTACGGCAGTTCATAAAAACCGGTGCAGGGAGTTATTTGGAATTATTTGGGGTTATGAGAGGCTTGTAAAATCATCCGAGACACTCTTATAGTAATATAATTGCTTTTTTAGTTTGTACATTGATTAAGTCATCTTAGAACATTTGTGGCTTGGCAGTAGGTGAAATGTGGTTGATAGTTAAAAAAAAAGAACACGTTTCAGTTACTTAGTGTAAAGCTGGTGTGAAAACACAGAATACTGTTACATCAATAGAGATCTGCCTGGATCATTGTGTTCAAGTACCACCTCCGTAAAAGAGTATGAAACAAATACAGAGGCAACAGTTTCATTATAGTGCTTATTTCATTGCTGTCATTAATGACGACTATTTAAAGAATTATTCTCCAGTGCTTACTGTATATACGTGCATTTACACAACTCTGACTCTCACGTAAGTGGACTGCTTTAACAGGCTGCACGGGAAAAGGCTTAACATCTTGCACATGTGTATCTTAAAGATGAGATTTTGAAATGTTTATAGTGCATGATTTTATGGAAGCAACACTTATTTCTACTAGCTCTTTAGTTTTATTTCATCTCTCAGAATGATTTAGCTGTCTATAAAATGTTACCTAATCAGCTAAATAATAACAATATTTCATGAGTATACCTAGCTATCTCTAAACTGATGAAAGCTTAAAATATCTTTGGACATACAAACAATTTATAAAAGTAGGATGACGATATAAAATTACAGAATACAAAGCTTTTGACATTTTAGGAAAATTGGAATCAAATAATTTCTAATTTTTATAAATACGGCATTATGTTATGTGTTTATAAAAGATGATAATTGCAAAGTTAAAATTAGAGATACAACATCTCATAAAAACACAGATATTTTCCCCAAATGCACTTGCATTTCTTGTTTAAATTCTTGATCATAGTCCTCTGCGTTAGCCTTTGTCATGTTTTAATTTTATGAAGAACCACAGTAAAAAGCCAAATCATGAAATATTGGGTATACTTGTATCCCTTGCTCTAGTCTGTGTAAGCAAGGGCTTCAGATTAGTGATGACTCATGTGGCATTTTGTTAATCTAACCTATGAAATCAAATGTCTTTATCTTGTGGTAGTATAGATTTCCATAGAGGTAAAACCTACATTATATATATATTGTTTATTCTCTTTGTAATAGATAAATGGAGGTTGAATCAACACGGTCATAGATGCTGACAGCATTTCTACCTATAAATTTTCCTCTGCTATCTACTCCCATAGTACTTTGTTTATGCTACTCATAATTCAGTCATCAAATAGCATTATCTTTCCTTTCATAAAGGGAATTGCTAGGAGGCAGGAATGGTGTCCCAATTGTGTTTGATTCCCCAAACTCTAACATAAGGCATATATGTATATGAAGCAGTCATTAAACACGTATGGAGTTAGATTACATTGTTTAAATAATTTTTATCAGACATTCATATTGATTTGACTCCCAGAATTAGAAAGTGCCTTTATCTTCATTCAAGAGGACATTATGATATTAAACCCTGGAATAAGACATCACTTTACGTAAAGTAGATCAGTGAACTTACCCAATGGACAATATTTATATCTATTTGGATATATGTGTGTATTTACATACATATCTTTATCTATGTCTATGTATATGTTTATATCTACATTAACTCATGCATTTTGGAATTCCAAAGTAAGCACCTTGTTTCATCATCATTGTTCATCCCCAAATTGACTAAATTTTAGAGAGATAATTGGTGCAATATTTTGTGATCACAAGATAAAGCCCATATAGTGTGCTATTTGTGCATAATCATGCAGCATTGTCCTACTTTTGCCCTATTGTTTCCAGGTGCTTCTCACTCTGGTTCACTTCCCACTATTTATTCGTAGTTATCTCTCCAAACGTAGGTCTGATGATGTTACTTCTTAATTCTAGCTTCCTAACTTGGCATAGAGGATCCTTGATGATTTTGTTCTTGTCTGTGCAGATCATTTGTCAGTTACCTCATTAGATTCACCTTCTGCCTCACAAAATCCTGGTCTCTCCAACAGATCATGTTGTTTCAGACTTCCATGAGTTTTCCCACGCATTTCTTGCTGTCCAAAATGCCCCCTTGTGCTGTATGCTCCAGAAAACTCCAATCATCCTTAAAGATTCAACTCAAAATATCAGCTCAGGAGCTATTCCTGCTTTGTGCCAGGCAGAGCAAATTACAGCTGCTGTGCAGTCACACTGTATCTTGAACATACTTTCATTTTTACATACAGCAGGTGGTGTTTTAATACTTGTTTTTATCTTTGTCTCTTCTTTCACTGCTATAAAATCATTTAAGGTCAGATTGATGTCTTTGTACCCCTTTTTCCCCAGAACCAGGCACACCATCTTGGATACAGCAGGTGTTCAGTAAATATTTGTGGAACAAATTCTCTTATTGGGTCTTCACAACCACATATGTTTACGAATGAGGATGCTGAGGTCTAAAAAGACTGAGTAACGTGCTCAAGGTCATGTAACTAGTGAATGGCAGATATTTTTCTTCCAACCTAGGGCCCTTTGCAGTAGCGTGACTGTCTTTTCTCCTAGAAATACCAAAAGAGACATTTATGTTCAGACCTATTCTAAAAAAAATTGATTTTCCAACAAGGATGGGTGGACCTGGAGATTATTATGCTAACAGAAATGAGCCAGTCAGAGAAAGACTTACATGTAGAATCTAATGAACCAGATGAGCAAACAAAATATGAGTCCCGGTAGCTACTTTGATTCCACCCACCATTACCCTGAGAAACTTTTCTTCAGCTCTTTTAATGCGTATGAGCACCTCACCACTACTTGAGTTGTTGGCTCAGGCTTAGCTATCATCTTCCTTGTCTGGTTTGATGTATCTGACTTCCTTTCATCCTGATTCAGATTATTCTGATTTTTTTTCTTTCTTTTCTGGTGACAAAGTGTCTGCCTGGTATTTCTCTTCACTAAAATTAGTCAGCCTTCTTATAGGAACTTAACTTGACAGTCCTGCCTTTTAATAGTGTTTCCTATTTTCCTACTCATTGCCGTGACTTTGACTAGACCAGGCGTATTCACTTTTAACCCTTCAGACCTTGACATGCTCAGGCAGCCATTTTGAGATATCAAGGAATGTAATTTCTCAGGTGTATCTAATGCCATGATAACAATTCTTAATAACTCCCCTTACATATATTCCTAAATACCAACATATGATGTCCTGATAGTACTAGAAATAATAAAAAAGAGTGAATATTTTTTCTGAGACTTCATTTATATTTTTATACAAACTAAAATTTATTGCCTGAAGTTGTTTAGCACCTGGCTCCTTATCTTAGACCCAGGCTTTCGCTTACAGTTGCTTGTAAGGCACATTGCTTTTGGATGTTCATTGCCAAGTTCCTTGCAATATCTAAAGTTGATCTCTTATCTTGACCACTAAACTAAACTAAACTAAACTAAACTAAACTAAACTAAACTAAACTAAACTAAACTAAACTAAACTAAACTAAACTAAACTAAACAAGTTTAGAGGTGACTAAACTTGTCGTCACCTCTCCATTTTTATCAATACCTTCGCCCTTCTAAAAAATTCCATCAATTCTAGAAGCCATGTAGTTATCTCTTAGTACTTCCTCTCCATCATCCACTAGGGGAACCAAGGCATTAAAGCATCAGTTTCAGCTGATTTTCATTAAAATATACCAATCCAACAGTCCTTCAGTCACAGCTTGTTTTAATGCATCATCACCACATCCCCACCTAGTAGAAGTGCCACTTTCCGTCTCTCGTCTCTCTCTATATCAAGTCATCCTGTGTACCACAGATAGGTTAATTTTCCCGAGATACTACTTTTGTTATGTTATTATGTCTGCTACTGCCTATTTATTAAGAACTCGCTCATCAACCTGGTAACTGAGGATTCAAACAGAGTAGATTTTTCATTGTTCCTCTCTTTGGACTTGTCCCACCTTTTTAGCTGCTTCCCCTACTCATCCGAGTAGCCCTCCTTCCTCCAACAGCCTGTTCACTTCCTCTCTGAAGCTTTTCCTGAATGAATGAATCATTTTACCCTCTGTGTTTTACAACATCCATCATATTATAATATAGTTACCTTTTTATTTATCATGTGTGTACTTTCTCTTCCACTTTTGAGTTTTTTAAGGTTTTAGTCATGTATTTATTCCCTAAATACAGTATAATATCTGGTGCAGAGTAGAAATTTAATACATATTTTAAGTAAATATATGAATGAATAAATGAATAAAATAATAATGGCTTTTTTCCCCATATGTTATTCTCAACTTTGTGCATTTACTCAAACCTTGTTAACTTTTTGAAAGCCTTTGCATTATTCTCCAAACATCCAAATGTAATATATTTTTAGAAATGGTTCAAGGTGATATGATATATTCCAGTATTATTAGAACCGTTTAAATATAGGCATGTATGCAATAACTCCAAGGGATGTCTATATTAGAGTGGTAGGATTTATTGTTACTAATAGCATTAAACTTGCAAATAGGTTCTCCATTTTACATTATTGTGCTGCTTTTTGAAAGTGGAAGAGTGGAATATCATGGCATTCTTAAAATATGAAGAAGAATAGAAAATAACTGTTGAATGTGCACCATAAGTATATTATTTCCCACCCCCTCCCCACACATTCCTTTAAAGTTCCTACCATGGTCACATCAAAAGCTACCTCTTCCATTAAACTTTCCATGAATAATCCTATTATTTTTGTATACCTTGTGTATTTTGTATATTATTTATTTATATGTATGTAGATATATAGCTATGTATTCATAAAATAATAATTTTGTTCTTTCCCCCCAAACTCTATAGCATTTCCAGTCTGTAAGAGGAAGCACTTGTTTTGATCACTGCAACTATTTTGTTTTATCTTTTATCTCACATTATAACCAAGCTTTACTTAACTTTATTTTCAAACTTTCGTAGTCTCAGGTCAACAGTTTTTGCTGTTATTGTTGTTATTTGATAATGAGAAGGAAGATGATGGTCCCAGCCAGGACTGACAAGCTAAGATAATTTATGTTTTAGTGATACAGGTCCTTATAAAAAAATTAGCACTTCCTCTCTTGGAAACCCTTTGTAGTTTGGTTAATTTGAGTTCGCCTCTGGCTAGAATTTTCTTTTTTCCTTCTCAATTTAAGGTATTCACTCTTCTGATCTTTGTGAGTGCCCTTCTGCCAGGCTTTTTTCTTTTTTTCCCCCCTTTTCTTTTCCTATTAATCTCTTTTGATGCCTTTTTTTCCTCCATTACACACTATCACGCAATGTAGAGGATGATTTTTTTATTTTGCTAATGACCAATACTACTAAATTTAAACACTGCTTCTTGAAAATCTATTGACTAGCAAAGGTTTGTTTTTATTTTTCTCTAGAAACATGAAGCGATATGTCATGTATAACTTATATTTGCTTAAATATGAAAGTTTTATATTTGAAATTTACTTCAGATTTTATTTTTATAATTATATAACCAATTACTTATACCACTTCAAAATCACACCTCGAAAAACAAGGTATGTTTACTAAATTTTAATATTGACCAAAATATATTTATTGTTGCTAAATATTAATAATTAGGATTCAAATAAAACATCTGCTCAAGGTCGTTTTACACTGTTTTTTTAATCAGTTGTTTGAGTAACATAATGGTATGGGCAATCACTGTTTGAAGAGTTGAATATTTTATACCAGTCTTTTTGTACTTAAGATTTTAAATCACAAGTTTCAGCTACAGTCTCTTTAATTTCATCTTAAATTAGGAATTTAATTTGAGAAGAAATACAGCATTAATTTATGTCATATTCATCAATTTAATCATTGTACATTGGAACTTGTCATTGTGGTCTCTTCAGGTCTGGAGTGGTCTTCTGGGCTTTGTAAGGACTTTTGGTTCAGTCATGGCTGCATCGTGCTCTTTGAAGCAGAGACCATTGATGTGCAACACATAGGCCAAAAAAGAACTGAAGACTTTAGTTATATTATCCATAAACTATAAAAATAAGCTATTAGAAAATAAATGTTATAGTATATAGTTGGATGGCTAATTAATTAAATTACTGATTAAACATACTAAATCACTGAACCGATGATAATGAACAAAAAATGTTTAAAGTAACACATATATAGATGCCCAATTAACTATTGTTTTCCTAGCATAGTTATTCTCCATTTCTATTTTTTAAAACCCAGGGTTGGTGTACTTTCAGCTTGAAATTACAACTCACTCAGAAATAACAGGCTGCTTATCTGCTGGCCAAAGCTAGGAGGCTCCAGGAATGAATTCAGAATTAGCGAGAGCGATTTAAGTGTTGCCATCTTTAACCTCTGCAGTGATACTCAGGTCCCAACTATCTGGCAGCTAGTTAGCCCTCGTTATCTCTTGCAGCTTCCTTTTTCTTTCTTTCCTCCCTCAAGGAAGGCAGGAGGCCAGGGGGACTAATAGCTGCCAGCTTTTTTTCTTAAACAAAACCCAAGCCCTTCCTTTTACAGCAGGCTTCCTAAAGCAAAAACAACAGAGAGGTACTTTTTCTTTACAGTTTATTCCTAACATAACAAATCAGCTTTTATTAGGGCAAATGCTGATGTCTCAAGGAGCACAGAATAAAAGTATCATAATTGTGTCTGTTTTCAAACTTAAGGTAATGGAATATTAATACCTACTCATCTCCACTTTATGTCCATTATACTGAATTCACACATATATGATACATCCACAGATATTACAGTTTCATGTCAATAATGCCTTGTATTATAAACATGTGTGTGTGTGTGTGTGTGTGTGTATGAGAGAGAGAGAGAGAGAGAGAGAAACCACAGCCACAGGGAGAGAGAGACTGAGCTGTTCAAATGCTATTAGAAATGAATGATGTAAATAGCAATATAGCACTGGAACCCTGAAATTTAGTTATTATTCTTATATTGAACTCAGCCAAAAAGGTTATTTGAAACTGGAATTGTAGCCTTGACCCTGCAGAATGCACAAATAAGCTTAGTCAGTTTCATTCTGTGCCCACTGTCCAAATTTGCTTTAACCACTGTTAAAGCAGAGAGTTTACTTTTTAAAAAATCTATTTGTAGCTCATCGATTTTGTTTCCTGTGCTCAAATCTACCACTTTCATTTTAGAGTAACTTAAGGGGCATTTAATTTCCTGGGTTCTCTTTAAAGTTAAGTCTTGCCGTGTAGGCTGATGAAGACCATTAATTAAGTAACACGGATTCTGTTCACGTAGTCACACACATTCTGTCCTAACCATGAATCACCTATGATATCGCCCCGTCTACTGTGTTGCAGGAAAAGCAGAGGTTTCTGACGGATGTTCTGCATGAAGTGATGCTGCTTGACGGCTTGGCCAGTTCCCACCCAGTATCACAGGAAGTGCTACAGGCAACAGATATTGACAGGGTGTTTGACTGGATCGCTTATAAAAAGGTGGGAATAGATCAGACCCAAGTGCCAATTGGATATTTCACCAGATGTGTTGTATTCTTCTCTTCTTCCTGGCTGATGGAAATTGACTGAGCTAGAAAACATAGCGTTACTAGGTTTGTGCCATTTTATGAATTAGGGCTTTGCTGTATAAGTCAGTAAAATGGAGATGAATGTTGGTGAAATAATGCATAGAAATATTGGAAGTATTAAACATATGTTTGGAGACTCCATATGAAATTTCTGTACAGATGGACTTATTTAAATGTCAGTTTAAATATTATTAATAAGAAAACTGATCTATATAGTGACATTATTTTTCATGAATGCCCCTTAAATACTTACTTATTTTGATTGGCTGATGCAAGCAGCTGGATAGACAGTGACATGACATGTACTTGATAACGATTGCATAAGAGAGATTTGGGGGATTCAGCATGTTTCCTGGGTTCCAAGCATAATAAATGAAAAGTTAAAGACTAGACTTGGAATGGCAGAGATGTTGGACCAATGACCAGACATAAAAATAAGATGCACTATGAACTTTTCCCCATTGTTACTTGGATTAGGATTTTCCTTATAGACCTATCTTTTAGTTCTCATTTTACTGTGAGCATGTACATCTCAGTGTTTAACACTTAATAATCTTTTAATAATTATTAAAGTAGTGTTAAAATCTACTTTATAATTGGTATAGTGTAGATTGAATTGTGTTTATGGGATCTCTCTGTACTTTATTGATTCAATAATGTTTTAAATGAAAAAAAACTTACTAACATTTTTTTTTCTTAAAAGCAAGATATTCCTAATTATAACTAGAGGTCGAATAATAATTCATCAGAATTCTTTGGTGTAGCAATTTAGAAATATGACTTTGCATTCAGGAAATGACTATCTCAATGATATTAGTGAATATTGTATGCTATAATATGTAAAAATACAAATTATGTTAGAAAATATCTTTTCAAGGCAGTGATCATCATATTGGCTCAAAAAAGGTGTTTTTGATGTTTTATAAAAATAAGTGGAAGTGTAAAATCATATTTAAATATATATTAATATATTTAACAAACTAAATAAATATTTAAAATATACATTAATTTTATATATGATGGTTTTGGCTAGATTTTGTTGGATGCACATTCAGTTCCTTAAACTGTATCTACCCTTGAGATATAATGCAGGACATAATTTACTGAGATGGCTCACGATGAGTTTAGAGAGAGGTCTGTAGTTATTTCCCACCTACCGCCAAGTCCAAGACTATTTGTAAATAACAATTTACTTCAGGATGAATAATATCTGGAAATATGATTTTTAGTAAATATGTTTTATACATAAATAGTATCATTTCTAGCTTTATTATATTTGAATAATTTCAAATTTATTCAAGAAGATTAACATTCAAACAGTAGGAAAATAAAGACACCATAATTATTATTCCATCTTCTCTACAGTTTGGTGCTAAGGCTTTCCATTTACAAGTGTGATAAATAAGCAAACTATGCCTCAGTTTTTAGGACCACCATTATAAGGGTTACTGGCTTACTTGTCTCTAGCTATGTATGTTTTTATACTTTATTGAAAAATAATTGACAAATATAATTATACGTATTTAAGGTGTGCAACGCAATGATTTGATATCCATACACGTTGTGGAATGGTTACCAAGGCCAAGGTAATTAATACATCCATCATCTCACACAGTTACCTTTTCTGTTGTGGAGAGAATGGCCAGGATCTGTTGTGCTCAGCAACTTCCCAGTGTGTGATGACTATGCTGTTAACTGTGGCCACCATGATATACACTGGATCATCAAACTTCTACTCTTAGACCTAAAACTTTGTACCATTTGACCTGTATCGCCTCCGTTTCCCTCTTTCCTTAGCCCTTGGAAACCATGATTTTATTCTCTGTTTCTATGAAATTGGCTTTCACAAAAATTCCACATAGAATTAATACCACATCATAGTTGTCCTTTTCTGTCTGGGTTGGTTTACTTAGCGTAATGGACTCCAGACTATTCATGTTGTGGCAAATGACAGGCTTTCCCTCTTTTTATGACTGAATAATATTCCATTATATATATATATTTTTTTTCTGTATCCATTCATTCATTGAAAGACATTTAGATTGTTTTTATAATATGCCTATTATGAATCAATGCTAAAAGAAATATGGTTTGTAGATTTTTTTAAGATACTGATTTTATTTCTTTTGGATGTATTGCCAAGAGTAGGATTGCTAGATCATACGGTAGTTCTATTTTTAATTTCTTGGAGAATTCTATATTGCTTTCCATAATGACTGTACAAATTTGCATTCCCAGCAGCACTGCATATATTAGGGTTCTCTTTGTTGTATATTCTTGCTGGCATTTGTTATCTCTTGTCTTTTCATAATAGCCATTCTAACAGGTATAAGTTAATAGATCATTGTGGCTTTGATTTGCATTTCCCTAATTATTAGTGATGTTGAGCCTCTTTTCATATACCTATTGGCCATTTATATGTCTTGTTTAGAAAAAATGTCTGTTCAGGTCCTTCACATATTTTAATTGGATTATTTGTTATTTTGCTATTGAGTTGTAAGAGTTTGTATACATTTGGGCCTTTAATCCTGTATCAGATACACAGTTTGCAAATGCCTTCTCCCATTCTGTAGTTTGCCTTTTCAGTTTATTGATTGTTTCTTTTGCTGTGCAAAAGCTCTTTAGTTTGATGTCCTCTTTAGTTCCATTTGTTTATTCTAGCCTTTGTTGCCTGTGCTTTCATCTTATCTAAGTAATCATTGCCAAGATCAATGTCAAGGATATTTTCTCCTTTGTTTTTTCTTCTGGGAGTTTTATAATTCCAGGCTTACAATGAAATCTGATTCATTTTGAGTTAATTTTTTTTCAGTAGTATATGATAAGAGTCCAGTTTAATTATTTTTTCCATGTGGATATTCTATTTTCCCAGCATCATTTATTGAAGAGACTATGTCTTCCCCATGTGTGTTCTTAGTGCTCATCAAAAATTAGTTGACCATATATCCATTTATGTGTGGATTTATATCTGGGCTCTCTAGTCCATTCTGAGATTGATGTACTTGGGCTTTTTTATTTTTTATTTTTTGCCTGTACAATTCTGTTTTGATTACAATAGCTTTGAAATATAGTTTAAAATCAGGACGTGTGGTGCTTCCAACTTTGCTCTTTGTTTTTTCTTTTCTCAGGATTGCTTTGGCTATTTGGGATCTTTTGTGCTTCCATACAAATTTTAGAATAATTGTTTTTGAAAAATGCCATTGGAATTTTGATAGGCTTTGCATTAAGTCTGTGAATCATTGCATTGTATGATTAGTATAATAATATTAATTCATCTAATTAAAAAATGGACATCTTTCCATTTATTTGTGTCTTTTTCAGTTTCTTTCTTCAGTGTCTCATTTTCAGTGTATAAGTTCTTGGTGACATGCTTTTGATATTATAAGTAGTGTCACTTTCTTAATTTCTCTTTCATATAGTTCATTGTTAGCGTGTAAGAAGAACTGATTTGTTTGTTGATTTTGTATTCTTCAGTTTTACTCAACTGATGACTTATAACTTGTAACAGTTTTTTTGTTTGTTGTTGCTTATATGCTATGGCTAGGACTTGTAGTACTTACTATATTGACTAGAAATGGCAAGACAGGGCATTCTCATATTATTTATGATCTTGGAAGATCTTTTAACTTTTCAACATTGAGTATGATGTTAGCTGCGAGCTTGTCTTCATGTCTAGCGTAGTATCTCTATGCTATAAGTACCACTGAAACACTGTTTTTGCTACATGTTTTTAAGTGACAATGGGATCTACCCATTTCCAATGAAGACTTCTCTCAAGAAAAAAATTTTCTTTTTTTGAATAGCTATAGTGAAATATAATTAAAATATATTAATTTCACATGTTTAAAAGGTACATTTTGATATGTTTGATATATGTATGCAGAGTAAAAACATTACTATAATCGAGTTAATGAATATATTCATTAGAAATTTGCTCATAACTCTTTGTAATCCCTCTTCCCATCCCTCCTTACTCCTCCATTGATCAATTTTTGCACTGTAGGTTAAATTGAATTTTTTAGAATATATAAATGAAATCATATTGTATGCACTCTTTTCTTTTGGTCTACCCTCTTTTATTACACCATTCATGTCATAGTACATCCGGATATAACATAATTTGTATATTCACCTGAATATTTTGGTTATGTCCAATTTGCACTATTACAAGCAAACTTGCTATAAACATTTATGTACAGGTTTTTGTATGTGTATTTGTTTTATTTCTATTGGGTTAATACCTAGGGGTGCAATGTTGAGATGATATGATAGGTATGTTTAATGTTTTGAGACTACTGAATGAACTGTTTTCCAAAGTAGTTGTACCACAGGATGTTCCTACAGAAAGTGTATCAGGGTCCTACATTATCCACATCTTCCCCAACACAAACTACATACAATCAATTCCTTTATTTTAGATACTGTGGGGTATCTTATTTCAGTTTTAATTACATTCTCCTAATGGCTAATGATAATGACCATTTTTTCACTTGCATATTTCTCCTATGTCTTCCTTGGCGAAGAGTCTGTTCAAGTGCTTTGCTCATTTTTTTTAATGGGCTGTTTGTTTTCTTACTGCAGAGTTATGAGGGTTCTTTTATCCTCTGCTACAGATTCTTTATCAGATATATGATATGCAAATACTATTTTCTCAAATAGTATCCTGCCTCTCAATTTAATGACATGATCTTTCTAAAAGAAAAAGGTGTTAAATATATTTTATTATTTTTTAAATGATAATGCTATTGGTGTCATATTTAAGAAATCTTTAACTCAAGGCTCTGAAAGTTATTCTTTTGTTTTTTTCTCCTAGAAGTTCTATAGTTTTAGGTTTATATTTAGATACATATTTTATTTTGAGCTAATTTTTATATATGGTATGGTTTGAGTAGAATAACATTTTTTCAAAACTATTTCCTGAAAAGTCTATCCTTTTTGCACTGATTTGCCTTTGCACATTTGTGGAAAATCAGTGAATTGTATATGTGTGAGTCTATTTTCTTTCAGTAACGTATTTTTAGTGAATATATATTCCTAAATATTTAATAGTTTAGGCTATTGTAAATGATATTGGTTTTAATTCCCATTTATGATTTTTATGTTCTATGTAGACATGCAATTGATTTTTGTATAATTATCCTGTACAATGTTAAATAAAAGGAGTGAGAGCAGGAATCTTTGTATTGTTCCTGATTTTAAGAGCAATACATTCAGTCTTTCTCCTTTAGGTATGATTTTACCTCAAATATTTTATAAATACCCTTTATTTCTCTTTTGCAAATGTGCACCATGTCCCCACATTACTGAGAATTCTAATATGAAATGGATACTGATTTCAACAAATGCTTTTGCCCCATCTATCAAGATGGTCATATATTTATTTATTTTATCCTCACCTGAGGACATTCTTTCATTGTTTTTATTTTTATTGTATTTTCCATTACCATTTAGACCTTTATACCCCCCACTCCTACAGTCACCACACAGTTTTCCATATCCATGAGCCCTTTTTCATTTTTGCTCAATCCCTTCTCCCCCAAATTTCTTCTGCTCTTATCTGTTATCCTGCTCTTTATCTATGAGTCTAACTTTTTTTAAAAGATTTTTAAAATTTATTTATTTTTAGAGGGGAAGGGAAGGAGAGAGGGAGAGAAATATCAATATATGGTTGCCTCTCGTGAGTCCCCTGCCGGGAACTGGCCTGCAGCCCAGGCATGTGCCCTGACTGGGAATCAAACCATAATCCTTTGATTCACAAGCCAGTGCTCAATCCACTGAACTACACCAGCCAGGGTTCTACGAGTCTATCTGGATGGAAACTGTGTTGGATCTATAGGTCACTTTGGGTAGAATGCACATTTCAATGATGGCAGTTCTTCCTATCCATAAACATGGTATATACTTCCACTTATTTGTGTTTTCTTTGATTTATTTCTTCAGTGTCTTAGTGAAATCATATGGTATTTGTCTTTTTCGTACTGGCTTATTTCACTTAGCATGATGCTTTCCAAGTCCATCTGTGCTGTTGCAAAGAGTAAACATTTCTTCTTTTTTATGGCCAAGTTCTATTCCATTGTGTAAATGTCCCATAATTGTTTTATCTATCCATCTACTGATGGACATTTGAGCTGCTCCCATATCTTGGTGATCGTAAATAATAATCAAGGAACATTGACCAAGGTGTTTATGTTTTTTTGAATTAGTGTTTTGGGTTCCTTCGCATATATTCCCAGGAATGGGATAGCTGGGTCAAAAGGCAGATCTATTTTTAGTTTTTTGAAGTATCTCCATACTGCTTTCCATAGTGGCTGCACCATTCTACGTTCCCATCAATAGTGCAAAAGGGTTCCTCTTTCTCCACATCCTCCCCAGCACTTGTTGTTTATTGATTTATTAACAATAGCCATTCTGACAGATGTAAGGTTATATCTCATCGTGGTTTTAATTTGCATTTCTCTGATGATTAGTGACATTGAGCATCTTTTCATGTGTCTATTGGCCATGTGTATGTCCTCTATGGAGAAGTGTGTATTTAGAGTCCTTTGCCCATTTTTTTAACAGGTAGGAATTTATTTATATATTTTTTAATTTTAATTTTTATTATTGTTCAAGTACAGTTGTTTGCCTTTTCCTCCCACTGTCCCCCAATCCCAGCCATCTCCATCTCCCTCCCTTGATTCCATCCCCCTTGGTTTTGTCCATGTGTCCTTTATAGATGTTCCTGAAAACCCTTTCCCCTTTTACCCCCATTATTTCCTCCCACCTCCCCTCTAGTTATTGTCAATTTATTCTTAATTTCAATGTCTTGGTTATATTTTGCTTGTTCATTTTTTTATTAGGTTCTACTTAAAGGTGAGATCATATGGTATTTGTCTTTCACTGCCTGGCTTATTTCATTTAGCATAATGCTCTCCAATTCCCTCCATGTTGTCTCAAAGGGTAGGAGCTCCTTCTTTCTTTCTGCTGCATAATATTCCACTGTGTAAATGTGCCATAGTTTTTTGATCCATTCATTTGCTCATGGGTACTTAGGTTGCTTCTAGCACTTGGCTATTGTAAATTGTGCTGCTATGAACATTGGGGTGCATAGGTTCTTTTGGATTGGTGTTTCAAGGTTCTCAGGATGTAATTCTAGCAGTGGAATTGCTGGGTCAAAAGGCAGGTCCATTTTCAGTTTTCTGAGGAAATTCCATACTGTTTTCCACAGTGGCTGCACCAGTCTGCATTCCCACCAAGAATGCACTAGGGTTTCCTTTTCTCTGCATCCTTTCCAAAACATGTTCTTTATTGATTTGTTAATGATGGCCATTCTCACCAGTGTGAAGTGATATCTCGTTGTGGTTTTCATTTGCATCTTTCTGATGCCTAGCAGTGTTGAGCATCTTTTCATAAGTCTCTAGACCTTTTGTATGTTCTCCTTGGAGAAGTATCTGTTCAAGTTCTTTGCCCATTTTTTAATTGGGTTTTTGTCTTCCTGGAGTGGAGTCATGTGAGTTCTTTATATATTTTGGAGTTTTTTTTATGGTACTGAGTTTTGTAAGTACCTTATAAATTTTGTATATTAACCCTTCATCAGACTACTCTGGGAATATGTTCTCCCATTCTGTGGGTTGTTTTTTTATTTGATTGATAATTTCTTTTGCTTTGCAAAAACCATTTATTTTGATGTAGTCCCATTTGTTTATTTTTTTCTTTCATTTTTCTTGTCTGGGGAGATGTAGCTGATAAAAAACTGCTGCAAGCGATGTGTGAGGTTTTACTGCCTGTGTTTCCTTCTATGATTTTAATGGCTTCAGGTCTAACACTTAAAGTCTTTGATCCATTTTGAATTTATTCTTGTGTGTGGTGTAAGAAGGTTGTCTAGTTTCATTTTTTTGCACATAGCTGTCCAATTTTCCCAATACCATTTATTGAATAAACTAAAATTTACCCATTATATGTGCTTACTTTCTCTGTAGAATATTTTATTGTTTGTGGAGAGAGGGGAAGGAAAAGGGACAAAGAGAAAGCAAAACAGTGAAACACTAATGTGAAAGAGAAACATTGATTGTTTTCCTTCTCTTATGTGCCCCAACTGGGGATGGAACCTGCA
Source organism: Carollia perspicillata (assembly GCA_004027735.1). Lineage (NCBI taxonomy): Eukaryota > Metazoa > Chordata > Mammalia > Chiroptera > Phyllostomidae > Carollia > Carollia perspicillata. Next base: position 20,321 of record PVKM010019626.1, read on the forward strand.
ACCTAGATATGTGTCCTAATTGGAAATTGAACCCATTATCTTTTGGTCTATGGGTGGACACTCCAACCAACTGAGCCACACTGATTAGGGCAAGATGTTTCTATTTTTGCTTTGTTATTTTTTTCAGTTTGTAGTACAGTGAATTATATTCATTGATTTTTTAATGTTAGACTATCCTTGCATTCATGAGACAAAAACCATTTGGTCATAATGTATTTTTTAAATATACTGGTGGATTCAATTTGCTAAAAATTGTTTAGAAATTTTGTATCTATGTTCATTAGGGATATTAGTCTGTAGTTTTTTTTTTCTTGTAATGTCTGGTTTTGTTAATGCTGTAATGCTAGACATATAGAAGTTAAGTTATTGATTCCTTTTCAGTTTTCTAGGAGAATTTATATTCTTTTCTTTGTTAAATATTTGATAGAATTTATCAGTACAGGCCTGAAATTTTCTTCATGGGAAGAATTTTAACTAAAATTTCATTAATATATAACTGATTATTTAGTTTATTTATGACTTCTTGTGTAAGCTTTGGTAATTTGTATGTTTTTAGGGATTTGACTCATTTCATCCAAGGAGTTTAACTTATTGATGTAAACTTGTACATGACATATTATTCTTTTAATGACTACTGCGTTCCTAAAAATATCACATCTTTTATTCCAGATACTATTAATTTTTGTCTTATTCTTCATTTATGAATGTCTCACTAGAAGTTTATACATTTTATTTTCAAAACTCTAGCTTTTGGTTTAATTGATTTTTGCTCTTAATACTGTTTTATATATTTTCCCTCTAATCATTATTCTTTCATTTTATATATTTTGGATTTAACTGGTCCTTTTTATTTTAATTCTTTTAAAAAATAATTTATTTATTTATGTTTAAAGAGAGGGAAAGTGAAGGAGAAAGAGTGGGTGAGAAATATTAATGTGTGGTTGCCTCTCATGTGTCCCCTACTGGGGACCTGGCCTACAACCAAAGCATGTTCCCTGACTGGGAATTGAACTGGTGACACTTTGCTTCACAGGCCCGTGCTCAATCCACTGGGCTACACCAGCCAGGGCTTTATTTTAGTTCTTCAGGTGCAAGCTGAGGTCTTTAGTTGGAGACCTTTCTCTTCTTATAATTCAGGTGTTTACTATATAAATTTCTTCCTAAGTGGACTCCCTGGTAGCATGCTCCAAATTTTGATATATTGAGGTTTCATTTTTATTCACTTTAAAGTACTTTATAATTTCCTACTTGATTTATTAATTATCTAAGGGTTATACAAAGTGCATTGTTTAGTTTGTAAATATTTGAAGATTTTCCAGAAATTTTTCTATTTATTTTTTTATTTAATTTTATGGTGGTCAGTAAAATATATTCTGGATGACTTGAATCTTCTTAGAGTTAGTAAGGCATGTTTTTGGCCCAGAATTTGATGTCTATTGGTAAATGTATTGTCTACATTTCAAAAGAATGTGTATTTCACTGTCATTGGCTGGAATGTTTTCTAAATGCCAATTAGGTTTAGTTGGTTTATAGAGTTGTTCAAATCTTCTACAATGTATCCTTATTGATTTTCTGTCTACTTGTTCATTATGTTTACTTGATGGGCCCTCATTGTTTAGATTCACCCACATGGTGCCAAATCAAACATTTAAAAATGTAGAAAAATTAGTGACCCTGTTCTAGCTGGCATATCTGGAAAATAATCTTCAAATGTGCACATGCAAAAATAAAAATAAAAATTTGGCTGCAATCTCAGGGATTCATGCACTGTCTCTCTACCAGTCTTTAATGTACAGTTAGTGTCTTCATTCAATTTTCCAATTTGCTTTTCTCAGGTTCTTTGTATCAGTAAGTTAACATGTGAGTAATGTGAAATGACCAATTTAACTTTGTAGATGGAATGGATAAACCATCTGGGATGCATGACAGGTAATTTGTCATTCTGGGATGTGTGACAGGTAACAGGGACAACTGTACAACCATAAATAATATGAACTGCTAACATTTATTAGATAATTATTCTGTGCTAGGCACCATGCCGAACTCTTTATATTTGTTAATTAATTTAATTATCATAATCCTGTTTGGGGGATGTTATTTTCATGGCTCTCATTCTAAAGATGAGTCATGGTCACTCCAAGGATACCTTGGTCAGAAAACCAGGTTCCAGAGTCAACATTCTTACCACTGCCATATTTGATCAACAGCTCTGGTTGGAGCACTTATTCCAGAATCATTTGTAAGCCCCTGCTTATGTTCCAGTCACTGTGCTCTGAGTGCTAGCGTATAACAATAAGTGAGACACAAAGGAGAGACAGCTTAGAAATATCAGTGCAGTAACATAAATATTAACAACTGCATTTCCATTTTAAATGTGGGAACCTAACTCAGACCATCTTAAACAATAAAAAGGAGTTTGTTGACTGAATATGCGATAAACATGAGATTTAGTATTAGCTTTAGGAATGATTGAGTCCAGTTATTTCAACAGTGTCATCAGAAATCAACCTTTCATCAGCTTCTTGACTCCTTGCCTTTATCTAACATAATTTTTAGATAATTCTTAGGGAGGTGGCCTCAGCAAGTTTAGGCTGATAGAGTCCCCATCCTTATGATCCTAATGAGCTCAGAGGAAAGTAAACTTCCTCCCTCATAAAAGAATCTATTTTTGTTTTCTCCAATGGCTATGGTTTGTTCTGATTAGGGACTGGATCACCACTGGCCAATCCCTATGTCATGGGCCAGAGAATCCCTGTGGACATTCTGACTGGCTTGACTGACTCCTGAGCTCCTCCTCTCATAATTGGATAGGCCACACAATTGGAAGGCCCACTGGAATCACTGGAAGTAGAGTTTCAAAAGAAAATGATGGCTGGAAAATGGTAATGGATACCAACCTCCAAATCTTAGAACTTATGATGAAAACAAGAATAAGTTATAGTCATGGGGGTAAGGGGATGGAGAATGACAAAAAGGCAAAAGCAGAACCCTTTTGTAGAGAAGGTTCATAAAAGGAACACACCAGTGTTTGAGTGGAATATTAAAGACTTCAACATGGTCAGAGAACTGCAAGAGTTTGTGGAAGCAGACAGGTTAGAGAGATAAGCTGGTCAGAACTTGGAAGACCTTTTATGTGATACTAAGAAGTTTGAACTTTATCCAGCAGATCAGGAGAGTTTCACAGAGAGTAGAATCAAAATTGCATTCCAGAAAGCATAGTTCTGTAGGTGTGGTAGAGATAGAGATGATATGATAGATCTGGACATTTTAAAAAAGATTGCTGTGTCTAGAGTTGCAGCATGTAGAACTAGTTATTTTTTTATCATAGTGTATAGCACAAAAACTTCTTGCCAGTGCCCTCCTGTGCTTTCCTCCCTGAAGATCCCTGTACAAGACCACATTAACCTCTGTCGAAAGTCAACCTCTCACTGCATCCGTGCTTTGCTAGCATATCGTCTCTTGTGATTATTCCCTTAATAGTTATTCTAATTACTCCCACTGCTGGGGATTTTGTTGTTGTTGTTATTCTTCCTGTGTAGTTTTATTATACTTTAAATAATTTTTACTTTTTTCTCTTATATAGAAATGCATTATAAGGGTGGAGAAGATTATAGAGAAATAAAGGTTAGGAGCCAACATACTAGATACTGAATTTTTGTGGATTTAAATGTAAGAACTGAATGCTTTTGAAGAAATACCAAGTAATATCAGTACTAACTGAATAAAATAAACCTCCTAAAAT
>PVKM010019627.1:0-24063 GCA_004027735.1 Carollia perspicillata
TTCACCATTACAGCATATTCTTCCACAATATTTTTAAATGATCCTTAGGTTTTGTTCCTTTACTGAACACAGATAATTAATAAATGAACACTAATTGATCATATGATCACTAATCTTATTATAAAAAAATTAAGGTACATTTATACATTGTGGGCCTTACTCTTTCCTTGAGTTTCCTATTAGTTGTATTATTTTGAGCTCGTACCATAAATTCTGAGTTCCACACAAAAGTTTTGTAATTCTACTGCATGTGTTAACTCTTTAATTCAACAACTATCATATATGTTTACAGATGAAATCTCAGTAGCTAGAAAAAATTCCAAGCTGCTTTTCTCTTTCTTTATATATTTATTAATGTCTTATCTTCAATATATGGTTTGCTCATTTAAAAAATTTCCCTTCAATTTTTACATTTGTTACTGGTAGGCTTCACTATTCTACTAAATAAATTACTCCATTAGCAATTGTATAGGTTTTCTGGATTCTAAATCCATTATGAAAACATCTGGCAACTCTATTGGTTTGTTATAATTACCTTTGGAAATCTATTAATCTAACATTTATAACTACTTTTAAGTTGATTCCGAGGTCTATTTTTCAGTTAAAAAAGAAAAAAGTAGGTTTGTTTGGGGTTTTATTTTTTGGCAATGGATTCAAACTGTAATTACCTAATACTTGTTATCCTCTAGGCATTACAAAATGCTTTTTAATGAACTGCTTCAGGAACCATAGATATGGGCTCCACAGTTTCCAGGTAATTCCATAGATCCTAGTATGTACCTAGGATTTTCCTCCCCCAAGAATCTAGCAGAGTAACTACTAAAAATTCTCAAGTTTTAGTCTCTACTTGGAGTGTTATAGGATATATTTAAACAAACTTCTTCATTAGAGTAATGCATTCTGTTGAACACTTAAATTTCTCTATCTTCATTAATTATAATTAAAATTAAACCTTCAGTTATAATGTGGAAATAACAACATAACATATTTCAAGTCTTATTTCTGCCTGGTATTGCTCTGCCTTCCCTTTTAATTATTACATTTAAAACTTGACTCAGTTTTCTTAATGCATTTGTAAAATATTCCACTAGTGTGTTATGCATTCTTAGCTAGGTATAGCTCATCTGTGTCCCTAGCTTTCTTGAGTGCATTTGAATTTATGTGTAAGAATGACGCTTTTTAAACATAATGCCTGTGGAAGTCTCGGGTCTTTTTACTCTCATATTAGCATGATGAGCAGTGGGGTCTGTCTAGAAGACTGAGTGGAATCGGGGGCTCTCTAATGCTATACACCATCTTTGGATCCAAGAACTCATACCACCTACCAATATGTAACTGTTAGGTTATAACTAGTTTTGTTTTTCCTGTTTGAGAAACAGGGACCTCATCTCTGACTTTTAATTAGATAACAACTGACTAAGAAATAAATACTTTACATTAAACAGGGACTTAATTTCTGTCTTAGCATCAGAACAAATAGAGCAGTTACACAAAATTTAACAATATATCATGATTACTCTTCTCAAGACAGGTGTGGACAGCTCTTCATTCCTCCACTCTATTTTAGTAAGTCAAAGTCAGAAAGACCAATATGTAGGCCACATAACAAGGCTGAAGCAGAGGAGGGGAGCTGGAAGGCAAACACCTGCCTCTATCCACCATATTATCATCCCTGAGGGCTCTGGAAACCTGACCCCAGTTTAAAAACAATCACTAGCCTATGACAGTAAGGATATTTTAGCAACACTCAGAAAGAAATCTATCTTGGTATTTAACTACATTTTTAGAGCTTCTTCAAAATTTAGTTGTACTCTATTCACAATCAATCTCAACAAAAACAAAAGCTCTTCCTCCAATTCACAGTCTTTCCAGGATTGAGGCTCCTTTCTCTGCTCTCTTTATCAAGGAAGTCAGACCCTTGACAGTTCTCTATCGGATGATGACTGGTTTCCTTCTTTGTGAGAAAGGCCACTTGATCTCACCAGTCAGGAAAAGTGCAACTGTGACATGACATGTTCATAATTGAAGTTTATCATTATTTTTACGTGTCACAAGTTTAAATTGTCCTAAAGTGGTATATGTCTATAATTTGAACTAAGCAAAAGGCATGTGGGTTGGGCAAAGGGTCTCTTTTCATAATTATTTATTAATCTGAGGGTGATATTGAAGTCAGAGAAGAGAAAGGGCACTTGAATAAAAAGTGGTGTCCTTCATGTAGGATGTAGCTGCTTTTGACCTACCACGAACAGAGGATGGGCCTAAGGTTCCCTCCCAACAGTGGGTGGACTTGTATCAGTCCAGCTGTACTCTAAACCCAATCACTTGTGTGACCAACAGAAGGAGCAAACAAGACAGCTATAGGATGGTAGGCCTGATACTGCATGGAACAGGGAAGGTCAATGGCGTACAGTTTCACCCATACGTATACTCCCTCTCACTGACACTTTCCATGATAAAAAAAATGCCCATGGTCTCACAAGGTGCTCTTACAATTTTAGTTTTTAAAAACATAATAAGCAACAGTGGCAGCAAAGTGTGGTGTAATAGGACTGTCTTGGTTTCCATGGGGTGCTGGCAAGTGCAGAGTACAATGTATAACCAGCCACCATGGTAGGCATTTGTAATCTCATTACTGGCTCTGTTCTCACCCTTGGTTTTGCAGTTCTTCACTCCACTTTTCACTCTACTGTATTTTTGGACCCTTAGAAGAGCTGCCTAAAATGAATTCCAGGAAAAGGTAAGACACAAGTACAAAGTATTACAAGCAGTCTCCCAAAGAGAAAATCACGTATCTGATACATAGCAAACAACATTACAGTAACAGGAAATACTAGATAACAGCTCATTAAAAAATTCAAGAAACTTTTATAAGGATTGGAGGTAAACACGTTTTGGAAGAAGCACGACTTCCATTTAAGCCCATCCCACAATGGGTTTTCCAACCAGTGAAAGTAGAAATTAGAGTAGAAGTGTTTTCTAACATTTTGGTTGACATTTGAAAGAGTGAAAGCAACTGAGATGAAAATAGTAAAACAGCTAAACACAGCACTAGACTCTCTTTCCTAAGTATTCTGTCATAACTCAGGATGCTATTTAGGCAAAGGGTCAGTCTTAAAATAGATGGACTACTGCAAATTATATATGTCGATGGTCTATAAAATGTCAGTTTTCCTCATTTCTATTCTTCTACAACAATCCAAAGGTGAAGAAACAAAGAAAAACTTTTAAATTTAAAATGAAAAAGAACACACAAATATGCTTAAAAATGTAAAAACAATTCAAATCTTACACTTTAAAAATAAAGTTAGCATTGATAAGAAGGAGGGTAAGGGTCCTGTTTATACACTTGCTTTATACATGAGATGGAACACAGGACTAAGCTGGAGAGATCTATACTAACAGATACCCTGGCTGACATCCAAATCTCTTAAAAATTCTTCATCATAAATAGCTTTATGATGTATACAAGTTCACTCTGTATATTACGTAGAATTTAAAATGCTTTGAAAAATCTAGAAAAAATTATTTAAAATAAATTTTAAGATACCATAAACCTAATTTTTTTATTAATCCTGTACTCTCCTGATTATTTATCCTGCTTAGATATTCAAAAGCAAATGATTTATTCACATTCAATCCTTTGATACTCATGTAAAAGTACTATTAAATTTGGTGTGTTTAAAAATGATATTATCCAGAGTAAGAACTTATTTTATAAACAACAGATTTTCTTTGAGAAAAATTTTATTTTTATGATGAGTGTAAAAAGAACATAATATATTTCTTAAATTTGTTTTGCTTTTTGAAGAAAATTATCTTTCTTAAGGTGTAATAGCATTTTCAGCTCTTGATTCATGGACAAACATCATAAAATAGGCATTTTAGTGTTGGAGGAGGAGTGAATTCATATGTGGGATAGAGTACAGACCCGATCATCAACAACCGCCCTGGAAAAAAGAATATACAAATAAGGATAAAGTCAACATTTGGCACAGCATATGCTACATTTCTATGTAGTTAGAAGTATAAAATCTAGGAAAGTGGTGCTAGAATGCTTTAAATCTCTCCCAAACACTCTCTTGGATTCCTAATTTGTCCCATATCTCCTTACTTCCCTTGTCTCCTTCTCTTCTCTATTGATCCCTAACACATAAATGTGCACATTTCCCATACCACTGAATAGGGGAATGAAAAGAAAAAAGCCTGTAAGAATAAATGAGAAAGAATGATGATAACAATAATGGAGGAACAGGATAAAGTTTCTCAAAAACACATTTTTGAGGTATGACGGGTGATCCATAAACACTGTTCGGTGTTTGAATAGGCACCCTCATGGCAACTAGACAAGGGAAGTGGATAAACAAAATTGCTTTAAATTCCTACATTTCAGGTGCAGCATTCTTCGGAGAAATAAGGAAAGAGGAACAATGGTTTGCGATATGACAGAAGTGGAGAGTCAGCTTTATCATTTCTCTGTCTCTGAATCTCCTATGGATTGATATTTATATCTAGATGGTTGAGCAATTTTGGAGCAAGAATGCATCATAGGTGACATGATGTACTTCCCATTGTATCACATCAGTAGATCATGACTTCTGTTTTTTGTGACACTAATGCAAATAGATCAGTGGGTTCAGTTGTTATTTGCCCAATCCATTGACTGTAAAGTTTCCCATCATCTTTTTAGCTAATGATTTTAGAAGCTAATGATCATTGATCTAGATACATTATTTTGTTAGTAGTTGCAAAATGCACCCATGATTTTAAATTCTAAACTTAATATACTACTAACATCAATAATGTATTTTCTGCCCTGGCCAGATGGCTCAGGTGGTTGGAAAAGGGTCTCACACACCAAAAGGCTGCAGGTCTGACCCCCAGATGGAGTGCATATGGGAGGCGATCAGTCAATGTCTCTCTCTTTCTCACACATCGATGCTTTTCTCTCTCTCTCTCGCCCAGCCCCCTTCTAGCTCTCTAAAATCAATAAAACATATCCTTGGGTGAGAATTAAAAAATAATAATATAATAATATAATTTGTACCTTTGTATTTATGTTCATATGGAATACAATAAAATACAGTTGTACTTATTACTTAAAAATAAGTTTTTACTGAAAATGATTTTGCTAATGCAGAAAATAGATAAAAATCTGTATTTTGTACTTTCTAACACCAGTTCTTGTATCATGGTTGTTAAGATTATCCTAATTTTCTCTGTAGCTCAAACAGCACTATTACTGATAACATAACTAAAGGTGGGTGGTGATAGATCAACCTTTATGGCTTGTTCTGAAGCAAAGACTACACATCACAGGCTTCTAGAATAATTGGCTGTTTTTTGTTCCTTTTCAAAAAAAATAAAGCTAGAAGAAATAAACACACATATATTCTCTAAAGACATTCCTTCTTGGATTATAAGTAGTCCATTAATGCAAACCAAATGTTGTATCTAAACTATTTGACAGTGGTTAAAATGTACAATTGTTTAATATAAGATTTTATTTTTTGGCCTTGAAAATCTGTAGCGTACAGGTTTTTCTTCCAACTTCAGCTTCAGAGTGCTTTTCCACGTATTTAATTGTGGAGTAATACAACAGCAGAGTAGAAAAATCTATGCAAGAAACAGATTAGATTGATTTGTTATTAAATAGATTGTGAAGCCTTAGGGAGGATGGCTATAATAACAATTCAGGCACTACAAAGTCTGGCAAACTCATCAGTTGTTTTTTCCTCCCCTTGGCAGACATGTCATGTTCATTTTTATAGCAAGCTGATTAACTGCTGAAAATGAACTAATGGATGGCTCTCACTTTTAGGTAGAAAATCACATTTCAAATTTCCCTTTCCATACATCATTGGATTAGAACTGTATAGGTAGTTCTCTGAAAGGTTAAGGAAACATCTCATGACACACAACTCTGCTCTGTCCTTAACCTGTCAAATGATAAGGAGAATGTGAAATTATCATCAACCTTCCTTTATTTCATCATGGAGATTACAGTGATTTAATGAAGGAATAATAAATCTCCCCCACCCCGGAAAAGAACAAACTGGAGAATATGTTTTTCAAGACTGTTTTCCAGCCTCTCTAAATTAATATCTACATGACTTCCTGTAATGTGTTTCTGACCAATCAAGAACAGAATGGTAGCCACTCCAGACTTTCTATAAAGGAGAAACAAAATAGTGGTAGTGGACATAGAGCTGTGGCATAGGAGTTTTACAGTTGTCTTTTCTAGTAAGCATGATTTTATACAGACTGTGTCTATTTGGGGTGGTGGAGTGAAGTTAGGTGACACTTTCTCAAACCATTTACTGACACTCCAGTGGAAAACCAATAGAACAACACTACTTTCAAGGAAAAATATCATCCTCATGATAAATTCAGGTATATAATAATTAAAACTGAAGCAAACTAAAGCTCAAAAGACACCAACCAAAATGAAAAAATTCTATTAAACAGAAGATAATGGGTATAAAACATCTAGGATGAGTATCTGTTATACAATAGGTGCTAAATGAATATTGTTCTCCTCCCTATAATTTAAAGAAGTATTTCACTTATAGATATGAGAAACAAAGACACCAAAGTAAGGATTCCTGAAAGAGAGTCAGGATAGCAAACCTAATCTGATCAATACAGCGCTCTTCACAAAATTAAAAATGATAAAATGGAGACATACATTTATGCTGCTATTAAGGTGCTTTGTCATCTTGCTAGTTAGGCATAATGATCCCTTCTGCAACACTGAAACTTTTTAGGCTTTTGTATCCTGAATCTATCTCTACAATAAAGCAAAGGCATTGATATTTATTGCATAAATTCAGAAGAAATCACAAACATTTGCGGGGGGAAAAAAGATTCACTAAAGAAAATGAGGAAATAGTAATGTTAGTGTCACCTCTTTGGGCTTTCACTTATACTGAGCTGCATACCTGGATAATTTGGCATCTATTATATAGGATGTATAGAAGGTGGTTTCTTCTACATACTTGTCATAATACTAAAATATTTGCATTCTAAAAATTCTAAAAATAGATTAATATGGTGTACTTTGTACTGTAATGTGCAAAGATGTGTTGTAAAATTTTAAGACACATATCTCAGTTATATCAGCTGGAAAAAACCAACTAATGATAGAACCAAAAAAAAAAAAAAGATGCAAAATTACTCGTTTATAAAATGAGAATCTGAAACGGATCAGAAAGACACGAAGAGATTCACCCTGACTAGCCATCATAAAGAAAAAAAGCAAAGTAAAATGAGATAACATTAGATGGGTGAAATTTAAAGAACCTGCCTAATATTAAAGGTTGGAAAACACACACACAAAAAAAAACTCAACATTTTTTTTGGACTCTTGAACTTTTCATGCACTACTTGAGAGGATACAATTGTTAAGTTACTTCAGAAAGCAATTCAGCAAGGTCTGGGAAAACTGAAAATGTGCTTTCATCATGACCCAAAATATTTCACTTCTACTGACATATTTTCTAGAATCTTACTTATGTAAACCAGAAAATATGTCTAAAAATATTCATAGTTGCAATTCTTATAATATTAAAAAGTGGAGTGAAATGTCCTTTAATAGGGGAATAGCCAAACAGTTTAATATTCTGATATATAATAGCAGTTAAAATAACCTAGAGACCATAACGAGAGACAAAGGACATTACATAATACTAAAGGGATCAATCCAACAAAAAAATATAACTCTTGTAAACATATTTGTACCCAACACTGGAGCACCTAAATATATGAAGAAAATCTTAGTGGACAAAAAGGGAGAGGTCAATAGTGATACAGTCATAATAGAGGATTTTAACATCCCACTGACAGCAATACATAGATCATCCAGACAAAAATATCAACAAACAACAGCCACCTTAAATGACACACCTTATCAGATGGACTTAATAGATATTTACAGAACATTACATTCTAAAGCAGCAGAATATACATTGTTCTCAAGTGCACATGGAACATTTCCTAGGATAGGCCACATGTTAGGACACAAAATAAGTCTTTATCCATTCATGAATATTAAAATCATATTGAGCATATTCTCTCAATGCAATGGTATAAAACTAGAAATCAATTAAAATAAAACTAAAAAGCACCCAAACACATGGGGGTTGGATAGCATGTTACTGAGCAATGAATGGGTCACAATGATATCAAGGAAGAAATCAAAAATTACCTTGATACAAGTGAAAATGAACACACAACAACCCAAAATCTATGGGACACAGCAAAAGCAGTCCTAAGAGGAAAATTCATAGCATTACACACAGGTATACCTCAAGCAAGAAAAATCTCAAATAAACAATAAACAATCTAACCCTATACCTAAAAGAACTAGAAAAAGAACAAACGGCGCCCACAGTAAGTAGAAGAAAGGAAAGGATAAAGATTAGAGCAAAAATAAATGACATAGAGACTAAAAAAATTCCAAAGATCAATGAAACCAAGAACTTGCTATTAAAAAAGGTAAATAAGATTGACAAACTTTTATCTAGACTCCTCAAGAAAAACAGAAAGAAGACCCAAATAAATAAAGTAAAAAATGAGAGAGATGTAACAACTGACCCCCATAAAAATGCAAAAGGTTGTAAGAAAATATTTAGAAAAACTCTACACCGACAAATTGGACAAGCTGGCCAAAATGGATAAATTCCTAGTAACATATAATCTTCCAAAACTGAATCAGTAAGAATACAAAAATCTCAACAGACTAATTACAACTAACAAAATCAAGGCAATAACAACAACAACAACAATACAACTCACAGCAGTCAAATCAGTAAAAACAAAAACCTTTCAGCAATCCTGGCCAATGTGGCTTACTTGGGTGGATTGTTGTTCTGTGCAAAGAAGGTCACGAGTTTCATTCCTGGTCAAAGCAAATACCTAGGTTGTGAGTTTGGTCCCTGATAAGGATACATACAAGAGGTAACCAACTGATGTTTCTCTCCCACACTGGGGTGGTGGTGGTGGTGGTGGTGGTGGTGGTGGTGTGTGTGTGTGTGTGTGTGTGTGTGTGTGTCTCAAATCAATCAGTGTATCCAGGCTGAAGGTTGAAAAAAGAAAACTCCCAGCAAACAAAAGTCCTGAACAAGATGGCCTCACAGAGGAATTTTACTAAACATTCAAAGAAGAACAACTACCCTCAAACTCTACCACAAAATTCCAGAGGGGAGAAGATTCCCAAACTCATGTTACAATGGCAGCATTATACTAATTCCAAAAGCAGATGAAGATACTACAAAGAAAGAAAATTATAGACCAATATCAATGATGAATGCAGATGCTAAAATCCTCAACAAAATACTAGCAAACAGGATCCACCAATACATTAAAAAGATCACACATCATGATCAACTGAAATTTATTCTGGGGATACAAGGTTAGTACAATATCTGTAAATCAATAAGCAAGATATACTACATAATTAAAATGAAGGATAACAACCATATGATCAAATCAATAGATACAGATTAAGCATTTTGATAAAAGCTAGCACCCATTTATAACAAAAACTCTCAGCAAATACAGGGAACATACCTCAACATAATAAAGGGCATGTATGACAATAACACAGCCCACATCATACCCAATGAGAAAAAAGAAACCCATTTCCCTTAAGATTAGAAACAATACAGGGATGTCTGTTTTCATCACTCTTGTTCAAGATGGTACTGAAAGTACTAGCCATAGAAATCAGACAAGAAGAAACAAAAGGCATCCACATTGGAAAGAAGTAAAATGTCATTATTAACAGATGACATGATATAGTATCTAGAAAAACTAAATATTCCACCAAAAGCTACTAGAATTGATAAATGAATTCAGTGAAGTAGCAGGGCACAAAATTAATGTTCAGAAATAAATGGCACTTTATACACCAAAAATGAACTGTAAGAAAGAGAAACTATGTAAACAATCCCATTTACAACTATAACAACAAAAAAATTAAGGTACCCAGGAATAAATGTAACCAAACAGGTAAAAGACCTGTACTCAAAAAATTATAGGATACTGAAGAAAAAAATTGAGGAAGATACCAGAAAGTGGAAGCATATACCATATTCATGGATAGGAAGAATTAACATCATTAAAATGTCCATACTACCCAAAGCAATCTATAGATTAGATACAATTCCTATCAAGATACCAATGGCGTGTTTTACAGAACTAGAATATTCCAAAAATTTATATGGAACAACAAAAGACCTTGAGTAGCCTCAGCAATCTTGAGAAAGAACAATGTTGAAGGTATCACATTAAGTGGCATCAAACAATACTACAAGGCCACAGTAATTAAACCAGCATGGTATGGCATAAAAACAGGCATACAGATCAATGAGACAGAATAGAAAGCCCAGAAATAAACCCACACCTTTATGATCAATTAATATTTGACAAAGGAAACAAGAACATACAATGGGGTAAAAGTCTAGTCAATAAATGGTGCTGGGAAATTTGGACAGCTACATGCACAAAAGTGGAATCAGACCACCTCCTTATACCAAACAGAAGAATAAATTCAAAATGGATTAAAGACTTTAATGTTACTCAAAATGATAAAAACCCTAGAAGAAAACACAGGCAGCAAAATCTCAGACATTTTTATAACAGTATTTTTTGTGATATAACTCCTCAGGAAAGGGAAACAAAACCAAAACGAAACAAATGGTACTACATTAAAAATAAAAAAACTTTTGCACAACAAAGGAAACCATCAGAAAAATGAAAAGACAATCCACTGAATGGGAGACCACATTCGCCAATGATACATCTGTTAAGGGGTTTATTTTCCAAATTTATTAGGAACTTACAAAACTCAATGCCAAAAAAGCAAACAAATAAACAATCCAATTAAAAACAGGGCAAAGGACCTGAACACACACTTCTCCAAAGAGGACATACAAATGGCCAACAGACATATGAAAACATGCTTAACGGTCACTAATCAGCAGAGAAATGCAAATTAAAACCACCATGAGATATCACCGCAAGCCTGTCAGAATGGCTATCATCAATAGCCTTGCAGATGCCGCCACTACTGCCCGGATGCTTCCCGTGCCCAGCCATGGTGAACCCCACCATGTTCTTTGACATTGCTGTCATCGGCAAGCCCTTGGGCTGCATCTCCTTCAAGCTGTTTGCAGACAAAGTTCCAAAGACAGCAGAAAACTTTCACGCTCTGAGCACTGGGGAGAAAGGTTTTGGTTATAAAGGTTCCCTCTTTCACAGAATTATCCCAGGATTTATGTGCCAGGGTGGGGACTTCACACACCACAATGGCATGGGTGGCAAGTCCATCTACAGGAGAAATTTGTTGATGAGGATTTCGTCCTGAAGCATACAGGTCCTGGCATCTTGTCCATGGCAAATGCTGGACCCAACACAAACAGTTCCCAGTTTTTCATCTGCACTGCCAAGACCGAGTGGCTGGATGGCAAGTGTGTGGTCTTCAGCCAAGAGAAAGGCGGCATGGATGTTGTGACCACCATGGAGCACTATGGGTCCAGCAATAGCAGGGCTAACAAAAACATCACCATTACTGACTGTGGACAACACTAATAAATTTGACTTGTGTTTTATCTTGACCACCAGACCATTCAGGAGCACCTCCTTCACCCCCATGTGCTTGGAATGTTCTATAATCTTCATGCTCTCACCGCAGTTCATTGGGTTCCATATTTTCCTTACCCTTCCAAGTCAAGTTGGATTGCAGAGTTAAGTTTATGATTATAAAATAAAAACTACACAATAATTGTCCAAAAATGGCTATAATCAATAAATCAACAACCAAGTGTTGGCACGGATGTGGAGATAAAGGAACCCTCATGCACTATTGGTGGGAATGCAGATTGCTACAGAATCTCCTCAGAAAATTAAAAATGAAGCTACCTTAATGACCCAGAGATTCCACTACTGGAAATATATCTAAAGAAACCCAAAACACTAATCCAAAAGAAAATACGCACCCTATGTTCAATGCAGTGTTGTTTATAATAGCCAAGTTTTGGAAGCAGCCCAAGTGCCCATCAGTAGATGACTGGATGAAAAAGCAGGTACATTTACACAATGAAATACTACTTGGCCGTAAAAAAGAAGGAAATCTTACCTTTTGAGACAATATGGATAGGCCCGGAGAGTATTATGCTAAGTGCAATAAGCCAGTCAGAGAAAGACAAGTACCATATGATTTCACATGTACGTAGAATCTAATGAACAAAATAAACTAACAAACAGAATATAAACAGACACAGACTGACAGCTTTTAGAATAGGGGGGTTGGAGGGCTCGGTGAAAAGGTGAAAGAATTAAGTAAAAAAACAACAACAATCTCATAAACACAGACAACAGCACGGTTATTGCCAGAGGTGAAGAGTGGTGGTGGGGGGAGATGGAAGAAGGCAAAGGGTAAGTAAATTGTGGCAGAAAGAGATGTGACTTTGGGCGATGAGTGCACAATGTAGTGTACAGATGATGTGTTACAGAGCTGTGCACTTGAAACCTGTATGGTTTCATTAACCAATGTCGCCACTATAAATTCAATTCAAAAAATTTAAACCCCCCCCCAAAACATCCAGAAAAGAAAATATAAACATGATATAATAGTTGTTTCAGTGGTGGAAAGTATTTGCATGTCCCTATTAAAAACTGATTATTGAGTTATTGAAAAATCCTGATATACCATCAAGGATAAGAAGTGGGGAAGGGTTAATAAATAAATATTCACTTACTATCACACACAAATGCACACACATAACCTAGATCTACACACATCAGCATGGACAGATCTCCAATAATTTGTAGAAACATCAAGATACACAATGACACATAGACTGTAACGTTTGTGTAGGTTAAAAAATGCAACAAAAAAATATTGGCTAAGGATGCACATGATATGAAAGAACACAAAATAAACCTGAAGACAACAGCGATTAGCTATTGGGAAGAAACAATGGGGAAAAGGGTGCTCAAATTTTATGTTTAATACATATTTTTTAAATAAAAATGTCAACGAGGAATTATCAATAATTTTCAATTCTGTCAGGTACTTAAATTTTTGTTATATCATTCTCTGTACTTACTACTTTTTAACATTTCTCAAGATACAGATGAAAAAATACAGATAAACTTCAAAAGGATAGTAATAATAAAACATGATTAAAGTAATTATTAATCCTTATAAATTAGTAAAGGTAAACTTTTTCAGGAAGCAACTTGAAATATACTATACAACTTATTTAAATTATAATTTATCAATATATATCAGCGATTTTAAAAAAACTAATGAGTAAGGGTAGGGTTATTCTTGTAATATTCCATAACTCATCACTGTTACTGATTTTAGAAATACTAATTATTGAATGTGACCTATGAAAAGTTAGTCAAATAATGTTATTTGAGTTAAAATAGCTTTTTAATAGATAAATTATGGCATGGCACATATATTTTAGATGCATGGGCCCCTAAATTTTAACAAGTATTTTCCTCTTCACTAATTAGGAAAATTAATACAGCTTGGCTGTCTCCATTAAAACAATGTGAAACTTTGATGTTAACTATATAAACTTAATTTCTTCTTGTGGTTACTTCTAACCACATCACTCACTCAACATAATGAAATGCTCAGTATAAGAAACGGGCAATTCATTTTGAAATATTTATTCACTATGGTTAAAACATTTTGTTGTATAATGTTCTAGGTCTATAAAAGATTTTATTACTTATGAAAACTACTTGGTGCTTAAAATCCAAATTCTACATGGTCACATTCTTAGGTTAAAATAGGTTAGCTTAATGGAATACTGGTTCAGTTACCTTGGGCTCACTTGCCCTACAGAAGACTTAGTTATGTGTTTAATTCAAATGTGTAGAGATAGTTGGTGCTTGGATTTGTATGGTCCCAGATGAAATTAGCTTGTGACAGGAATGGCAAGGAGAAGTAATCATTAAAATGCCTTCTGGAAGAACTGTGCTTGCGCAAACTGCTCCAGAGTAATGACTTCTGCAGAGCTGCAGGTCAGCCACAGACGCATCTGTATCTTTGAGATATAGTGCTCTTTACTGTTTACAGCAGGAGTTGCATTGTAACAATTCAATGTTACTACATTTCCTGATAAGAGCATCCACTTAAATATTCACTGCAGAGATCCCCAGGAGGGTTTCTGATAATTACATTCAAATACCAAATAGTTTATTCTTCATTTAGTATGAATTAGAAACAAAATCAGAGTTTTATTTGTTTGACCATTAAAAGAGTTACTAGTGACCAACTACAACACTAAGAAAAAAATTGGAGGAACTGTCATATATTCCTGATGACTGCCACAGGACTTCCAAATGGGTATATCTACTACGCACTTACAAGTAACTCAACTGGGACAACTAGCTCAGCAATATACAAGAACTTTCTGTAACAAAGGAGAAAGGGAAGAAGACAAGTCCTTGTGAGGGCGTAGGAGGGTGGGTACAGAGCCTAAGGGGAAATCTCTATGCCATTTCTGTGTCTCTCTGAATGCTCAGAGCAAACCCTTGGGATTTTCCCCTCTTAAAACCTGAGAGATAGTAGCATTATTCACAAAAGTCAAAAGTGAAAATAAACCAAATGCTTATTAGCTGATGAAGAATACACTAAATGTGGTATATACTCATACAATGGAATATTATTTAACAATAAAAAATGGATGAAGTACTGATACATGCTAAATATGGATGGGCCTTGAAACACCATGTATGCCAAGTGTAAGAAGTCAGTCACCAAAGGCCATATACTGCACTATATCATACAGGAAATGTTCAGAACAGGCAAATCCATAGACAGAGAAAGTGGAATAGTGGTTCCCAGGGGCTGTAGAGAGGGAAGAATGGGGGAGGAGTGCTTATGGGCAGAGAGTTTCTTTTTGGGGTGATGAAAATGTTTTAAAATTAAACAGTGGTGTTGGATGTACGACTCTGTGAAAATACTAAATACTGAACTGTATACTTTAAAATTATGATGACATATCTCAATAAAACTATTATTTAAAGAACTCAGGTTTTGGCTGTTGAGAGCACCAGCTGGTCAAACAGACAGAACTTTATCAAGTGTCTTCCTCAAGTGGTACGTTACATAAGGAATAAACTGTCAAGGCACAAACATTCAATCTTTTCCAGGAGTATTCATTTTTAAAGAATATATCATTGGGAAGTTTTATTTCATAATGACTTAAAAATAATTGCTGAAGAAAAGACTTGAACCATGAAAGAGCCTTTTCTACTACTATCAGCATTTAAACATTTTTAGAATTTTTATTAGTATCAACGGGAGCCTGATGGGCACCAGAAGGAGACCCTATAAAGTATAAAAACATCTGAATGGCAGTGGGGAATCAGATCTTTTTATTCAAAAAGTAGTACGGTTCTTTTCTTAAGGGGCAATAATAAGACTATTTGTCAATATTGCATGACCTTCTTGAAACCATAAAGAATTCTATTTTAGCAGGGCTTTAAACTAACTGAAGAGGTAGAGATAATCTTAGTGAGACAGTGAAATTACTTGATTTCAATATTGCCAAACATTTACCCCTTATTTGCTGATATAAAGAACATTTTTCTCAGGGTCTAGGGTAACTTTGTAATACCAGCAGAAGCCAGATAAAGCATGGACAACATAATGGGACTATCTGCTTTCAAATGGGGTAATCAAATTCTAATGTACAAAATTCAACACAAAACCCTAAAACTGTTCTTTAATATTATGAGTTACCATTAACATCTAACAATTTATACAATTATTAAAAGGTCTAATTATCTCTTTTTGGTTTCAATATAAATAAAAAGTTAGTGCTCCATTTTAATGAAAGGACAAGCTATGATTTACAAGATAAAATATATAGAACTAATTTATGTAGCCCAAACAAATAACCTTTTCTCTTTACCCATCTATAACTTACCCAGAAGTAACTGACAAAGTTTCTCAGTTTCTGGGTAACAGTAAGAGTCCAAGTCTACAATCGTGAATAGCTTGGAAATTCAGTACCATAAAATTTCAGAAATAACTTCTTGAATTTTAAGATGATCATATTTTCATTTACAGACTCTGCAACTCAAACTATACTCTCTTTCTACAGTTTTGGTACACAAAAAGCTGAACCACCAATACAGTTTCTCTGCTCATGCAGAGAAAACATGCAGCACAGGCCATACCTTGTACATTTGAAGGCTAAATTCACCTTGCAGTATTTCCCTGTCCGAATTTCCACTCACAGGGTGCAGCTTGTCAGTGTAAGTCTCTAGTGATCTCTAACAACTGCTAAATTAGCATCCCTAGGATGCTGGTCTGGCCCTAAAGTATCTGCCCCCTTGAGAATCCTCAGGCAAATGGGAGCCACTAAAATTTAGGCCTGGTATCAAAGAAGGACTTTAAAAAACAAGATAAAAATGTTTGCCAGAGTAATTACATCAAACCTATATTTTTTTAAAAATGAAGAGAATAATGTGTAGTCAACTTTTATTAAAACCACTTTTTATTTTAAACCACTTATAGGTGGTTGCCTTGTTTTGGAGAGTTGATGGAAATATTTTGTATGTTGATTGTGGTTATACAACTTCATGCCACAACTCATGCCAAAAATCATAGAACTGTATGCCACAAAGAGTGAATTTTGCTATAACTCACCCTTAATAAACCTGACTTAAAAATAAAGCAATTATCTTTGAATAACAGAATTAGAGATTTTCCTCTACACTTTCTTGAACTTAACAAATAGTCTAAAATGAACATAATGTAACTGCAGTCAGGAAAGAAAAGAAAAAAACCAGAATAAGATTCCTGCTGTGGCCATCCTGTGCCCCCTTCCATGCCCTTGGGGAGTGTAGGCAGGCAGAGGAAGGCCCAGGGTAAGGAGGTGGGCTCCTCGCTGTGGGTTACTGGGCCCATTTATTGCCACCTCATCCCATGAAATCTAAACTAATGTGAAAACCATACCCCACTGATAATAACGCAAGAAGAAAAAGAATAAAGCCCATTTCCATCACACTTTAGATGTGAAGGTTGTTGCTTAGCCTGTGGGAAGCAAGAGGTTTAAAGGGTGTATTTCCTTTCAAGGTACCTGTGCTATTAGAGTCTCCTGAGATTAGGTTTATATACCCTGAAGGTCATTTCTCTTGCTAAGGCATGCACCCTGTGAACTGCGACACAGGACATCTCACATCTTGGTTCCCATTGCCACGCAGGACTCTAAAAGGCTCAGAAGGCTTGGAGGACCCAAAATTGACTCATCCATCTATATACGCTAAATACCATCCTTGAGCCAAACTGGAGTCAGAAATAGCTTCCTTGAGAATTACTTTCAGCTAAGGTGCTATTCCAGCCATTTACATTCTATTCAGTAATAGAAGAAAAAGCCAGATGAGCCTGATATTGTAACATAGAGACAAACTACTAGGGATGCTGTTTGCTTCATCATATAGTGGTCTCTCAAAGGTGATTCACAGGAGAAAACACTCTGGTCTCAGACCCAGAAACGGTGGAGTCTTCTGAGCAACCTGGTTTTTATCCTCTAGACACTTTGAATCATGTAATTAATTCATTAGTGTTTCTCTCTTTAGCATGGCTACTAGGACACTTAGACCCATAGTGGCTGGATCCCTTTGTATGTACTTTTAGAAAACACATGGAATGTTAACAACACATGATACATTTGGTATACAATTTTAACCTTTTATAATCTGTATCTTCTCTTTACTCTAAATTTCCTCACTTCATTTTCAGTTTTCTTGTTTTTAAAAGATGTTTCAAATACTTTTGGAATGAGATGAAATGTTAAATATATAAATAACTATAAGGTACTCAGTAAAAATCCAGAAAGTTTGTAACTTTTCAATGAACTGATTCTATAGCCTACTTTCAACGAGGTGAAATATCAAATACATAACTAACTATAGTATACTCAAAACAAATACAGATTAGTATCTTCTCTATTAACTGATCCAACAGCCAACTTTAAATGAGATGAAATATTAAATATATAAAGATCTATACTGCACTCAGTATAAATGCAGAAAACCTATAACTTCTTTATTAACTGTTTTCATAGCCTACCTTCAATGAGGTGAAACATTAAATACATAGGAAACTATTAAATGCATAGGTAACTATAGTATACTTGGTATAAAAGCAGAAAGCCTGTAACTTTTCTATTAACTAATCCAATAGCTCACCTGCAGCGGTTTTCACAGTTGCAGTGATAATTTTTGGTCTGATATATCATCTCTGGATACAAGCTTTATCAATTCCAGATTAGAGATCATTACATATTGATATTATTTGTGGTATTAATGTTTTGTAAGAAACAAAACAAATGTAAATCGTATCAGAAATGGGGTTTTTATTACCTTATTTAGAAATTAGTACTTCCAAAGAGTCATTAATAGAAAACCAAGCAATCATTTTAATTAAGATTTTTTTAAGTTCTCAACAAGGCATGTTGCAAGTGAACAGCGAATGATAATTGTGCAGTTCATTTTTTAGGACACTTCCTAAATAATAACATGCAGAGGCACAGTTTTTCTATGTAGAAAAGGGGAACATCTTATGGTTTGGGTTAAAAATTCATCTTTGGTAGTGCAGATGTGAAAACAGGATTGCTCAGGTTTGGAGCTCCTCATGTGGCAGAGGGCTCCACAGTATATTATCTAGCGCAACGTAAGAGGCGTTTGTTAAGTGGGACCTCATGCCACTGCCTCCTTATTCACAGGGTGAAGCCAATCATGGCAAGCTCTGGACAACTCTGGATAACTCCAAAAGTAAATGATAATATAATTTCATTTCCCTTTGATTTATTAATGCCATCTTTGATTTAGAAAAAGTAAGGAAGTCTTACTGATCATCTTACAAACTCTGACATAGGATCTAAATCAAACGAGATGAAATTTCAAGTGTCCCATTTTGCTAACTAAACTCACTTGATGTAAGAATGAACTAGGAAGCTGCATGACCATAAGCATCAAGCCCATTCTGAATTTCCTTTGAGTAAATCAGAAATGGCTAACAGGCAAGGGGGCTTCGATCAGAGAGCTAATTTCTGCTTTCTTCTATCTTTGGATCCTGGTTCCGAGAATGACAATTGGGGGGAAGTAGAAGACACAAGGGAGATCTCTCAAGTCATAATAAAAACGTACACTCCTTTCACTAACACTGCTTTCTGATGGATTCCTTGCCAGCGTGAAACCTGGTGTTCACACAGCAGAGTAACTGTGTCAATTGTCACCCTCAGGTCCACTGAAAAGCACAGACAGGTATGAAGAAGGCAGAGGTGAGAATGAGTAGACAGAAACCCGAAGATGCCAGGTAGATAATATAATGGCAAAGCACCCTTACTTGAACTCAGAACACCCTGGGCTTCATTAAGGGTCACTGTCCATTCAGTGACCGTTTGGCAGGGTGGCTGGCTGCTTAGCACCATGTACTGTGCCAGGGCTGTGGGGTTGGCCTTACCACCTCATAGGAGAGCTAATACAGACACAGAGGAATAGTTAAAGAGTTTAGATGAAGAGAGATGACTTTCTTGAAGAAACTTGGGAAAGACTGTAGGGAAGATTTAGCACTTAATTGGGAGCATTGAGAATACACAGGAATCCTGTCATGGGAGGAGGGCAATCAAAATAGATCAATTATCATTCATTGAAAGAAGAAACCCACCTTACTCATAACCCTTAAGATTCCATAACAGGTTTCCCTCCTGTTGCTTGGGCTCGTTTCATTCTGACCTATTTACTACACCTTGGGGTGACTGCCACCAACCACGACCACAACAGCAACAGCAACAGCAACTTCCAATAAGTTTCCTTTGTAAAGTTAAGAAGGTGAAGCTTATTATTGCTGGTTCCCAGTTCCCCACAACCAAATGCCAGCGTACCTTTCCAACTTTCCAAATCACTAGGTCCTTTAAGGACACATCCTAGACACCGCTGAGCCACTTCACACTTTAATACAATAATAATATGAGGTCATTTACACCTTCATACATGCTTTTTGCGTTTCTCTGGTCAGCTCAGCTCTCATTTTTGGAGGACCCACACACTCAGCTAACATTCACTGACTGAGCCCCAGTGACATGCCAGGCACCATTCAGACACAAAGCACCAAACTCACTGAGAGTTAAGTGTTACCCATGTTACTGACAAAATTTTAGCAAACCCATGGATTTAGTAATTCAACTACATAACCTTAAAATTACTTAATATTTTAAAACTTAGAGGAAAGTGCAGTAAATAATCTAATAGCCATGGACATATCAATCACCCCCTCACTTATCAGATGTTACTATTTTGTCATGTTTGCTCCAAATAGCAATTTTAATAAAACCTAATTCTTGATAGCTTCCCCCTCCCTCACTCCCTAGAAGTACCACTATCTGAAATTGCTGTCATTCCAAAACAATTTTTCTTTTACTACACATGCATACATTCATAAACAATAGCAAACAGTGTTTAAATATTACACAGTATTGTTATATGTATTTGAAGAATGTTCATAATGATAACCTTCTATTCCTATTTTGCAACTTGTGGTTTTCACCCAGAAGTCTGTTTTGCAAGATGTACATATTGATACATGTAGACCTAGTTATCTCATTTTAACTGCTCTAGAGCTGACTTATCCAGTTTATTTCCCATTTCCATTCTGATGGACAGTTATGTTCTAAGATTTTACCTTTGCAAATAATGTTATGAGCATTCTCATATATGTTTTCCTGTGTGTAGCACAGGAGCTCCAAACCCCAAATGGGAAGCTGCTTAAGTGTTCGTGATATTCTGAAAAAACTACCCAGTGGCCTAGCTGATGTGGCCACGTTGTTTATTATACACACTACAGGGGAGAGCATCAATGGCGTTGGGTCTGTGGGAGAGAGACCGCACCTTCTCGTCTGAGGCTCGTTATAAGGGGACCCAGACAAAGGCAGCATGGGCGAGGGTTGCACAAACCTACATGTGGCCTGGAGCTACATTACCTCAGTGTGTATGTGCAATAAGAAGCAGTCACAGGACACAAAGCTGCTCCCAAAAGGAGATAAGGAGGGAGTTACAATCCATTCCCAAAATAATATAAACATTCCTCCTGGCCAGTGGCCCTCTGACCAGCCCTCAGTCATGGGAGGGGGAAGGGCCATGTCCACTGACCCCACACGTGTACACAGCTATAAGACTTTTCCAGTGATACCAAATTCTTTAAGTTTTAAATCTTACTCTTTTGTCTAATTCTCACTCAACTGTCGAGATTTTTTTAACTTGAGTTTTATAACATCTGATTGTGAACTCATTTTTAGTGATGTTGGTTTCTCATCTGGGGATTCCTGAATAATATGGAGTCACATTTGGGTTCCAAACGCACATGTGGTGCAAAGCCTTGGGTTTGTGGGGAACTGCCCTTTGAGTGTCATGCACAATCTAAAGTTCAAATGCACCACCTGGAGAACACACAAAGCCTCATTCTTGGTCCCCTGTACAGGGATAAGCCCAAGACTCTAAAGTTTTGGGGGTCTGACTGTCCCAGGCCTCCTGCAGAGATAGCTCAAATGCTTCTGGCTCTGGCTCTGGCTCTGAGTTCCTTTTCTAGTTCTTATGCCTGGTGATTTTCCTTTCTCTTTTGCTATTTCTAGGTACCGACTTGTATTCCTAGGACTTTATCAGTAGAATTTCTACATTAGTTTAGTTAGCTAAATTGCCAGAATAAAAGTCCTAACTGAATTTTGTAAATGTTCAACTAATTTTTCTATTAGTGTAAAATTATATATATTGTTTAAATGTTGATCCACACTTTTTAGAAATATGTAACACAATATTATTGAATTTATGAATTGCTCTTTAGGATGCTACACATATAGCTAACTTTAACAAATATTGAATATAATAAAAATTAATTTCTGACAATCTTAACCTCTTTGGCAAATTGTTTTATTATTACAGTATTAGACATTTTTTATTTACAATTTTATAATTGTATTATAGCTCTTCCTGTAAACTGGTTGTATATTTAAAAATGATCACATAATTTGAAATTTGTGTTCTTAAAGTTTAATTGATCTTACTTGTATACTTTAATTTAAGCCTTACTAAAAATAACAAATGCACAAATGGTGAAGTTCAGAGATAAAAAATTTCATGAGAACACAACTTATAAGCCTATTATTTTTAAATTCATAGCAATAATTAGGTAGAAAAGATAAACTACAGACAGTACATTCTCTCCACTAAGAATTGTTTTGGCCATGAGTAACAGAAGACACTGAGAAGCAGAGTAATCACCCTGTTAGAAATAACTGAGAGGCAAGTGACTGTGGGGACATTCCCACTTCAGAGTAAACAAACTAAGCTTTAAAATGCAAGTGACAGGAGTGTTTTATGGTAGGCTTTACTGGAATATATAATTTACTAAGAAAGAAATCCAAAGATAGGATAAGCAGGGATATCACCATTTGGAGCTTGTGGCACTAATTTTTATAGCAATGATGTTTTAAAATGACATAAAAGGCTATTTAAATATGATTAAATGTTTTTTTTTTCAGTAATATACTGGTTTTGAATTTACTATATTTGAATATAATAAATTATTTCATACAGTAATTATTTCATAGGGTAGTTTTAAAAAAATTAAAGGTAATTGAAGGCATTTTCAAAAACTAACTAAATGTTATCATTTAGAAATATTTCCTAGTTAAAAAAAAACAATACCAAGTTTTCAAGCTAGTTAGCTTTACCAAATAATTAGAAATTGTGGAAAACATCCATTAACTGTATTCACACATGAGAAATCAAAATTTTAAATGTAGCATACTAGCTTCTGGTACAGAAGCTTACTAATGCCATATAAAACACATCAAGCACAGGACTGACATATAATCAATACGTCAGTCCTGTGCAAGAGGGTTCTCAAAATAAGAATAAATTGACATTTTTGGTGTCAAATTCAGGAAGGCAAGCTAACAGTGACAACACTAACAGAATCATTCGTTGCATCCAGAACAACTTACTAAGGCATGCAACTTGAAGGTGTGTAAAAAGCAAGAGCCACTGGCCCTGTACCTGGTGCTGGCGATGCTTGGTGATTCTGCTCCAAGCCTACATCTTTCTAGCTGACTGGCAACAATCTGCCTTTCCACTTCCAGTTCTCGGGTGAGTCGTTGAAACTGAAGCTCCTGTGATTCAAGGAAATAAAAGGCATATAAAGTGTCAAGTTGTGCTGCTCAGGCAGACATATGAATTAAAGTATGGCACAGGAAACATAGGGACATACCATAACAACACTATTGTATGGCTTTGTAGAATTAGCATTTTTGATGGAATCATAAGCCTAATAACCTACTGATTTACAGCTTTTCCAAACGTAAAGGCACTAGACCATGAGCCTTTGGAATTGAAAACATGTAGATACTTGTTTTTCTTTTACTTTTTTCCATGCTAACTGAGGTCTTCCAACGGCACTTCTGCTACAGTGCTGTATGACACACTGGGGTTGCAGTCATTACTTGATGTGTCTACAGTAGAGGCACAGCAACCAGTACAAGCTATGCATACTCAATAGCCAATTTCTGTATCCCTCATACTGTATATGTTAGCACAGAATTAAAAAACATAAATTCCGATGATGAGAATCACTTTACCATGTTTGATAAAATCCTTTTTAATTGCTAAGACAAAAATCACTCCAGTCCCACAGAGAAAATCTTGCAATATAAGCAACAAACTTTTTCTATTGCCACACATATATTTATGTGTCACTGTATGAAGGGGAGGAAAAAAAGGTCTGAGCAACAGAGCAAATTTAAAATTGTATTCAAAAGCTGAAAACATTGTCCGAAGAAGTTATATTCTTTGTTCTATGCTGCATCATTAGGGCAAGGAAGTTCTATTATAGGATAAAATATTATAACTTTTTTTGGTACTTATCTCACTGTTACCTTGACAGTATTTTAATCAATAGAAAGTATGCCGTGCCATAAAAAATATATAGATCAAGTCAAGTATACAGCAAAGGCTTTAAAGCCACAGACAACATCT